>PVJH01002079.1:0-180187 GCA_004026705.1 Nesogale talazaci | reverse complement strand
ATCTACATTTGTTACAAACTTCTTTAATGTGCTTTCTGAAACTTTTAGCCCTTTTGTGTTTAAAATTTCCTGCAAGGTTGAAACCATCTGTTTTATAGGGACGTTTCCCATTTTGCTCGTTTATCTACACGAGGCTTAAAAATGGTTAAATAATATCGGTCTAAAACCGAAAGCGGAAGCGCACTCTCACAGCACTCTCAAGGCCGTCACAGCAAGCGAACCAAACATCCAGCCAGCAGTGGCCTTGCGGAACTCACCCTCTTTGCGCGCCGATCAGTTCTGAGTCCTCCCTTTTGGGGGTCCTTCACCACTCATGCGTCGGGGGTCCGAGAAATCCCGGGTTTCGGCACCAGCTGTCGCGCGCCCCTCGCCGAGACGGATCAGGTCAGGAACACGCCACACACGACGCTAAGAATGGCTAGGACTCTTCTGATGGCGTTACAGCAAAGTTTAATGATGCTGCCTCACTTTCAGGAGGTCAGCGAAATGAGAAGGACCCCGAGGAGGAGAAACCCAAAGCTTTTATAGTCCATTTTAGGCGTGGCTCTATGTGATTGGTGCAGGGGCTCGATTGCATCACCAGTTACTCTTGAGCATGCGCAGTGCTACTTGTTTATCACTTTCAGGCTAAGAGTCAGGGTGCGGCCAGGTGCCATCTTGTAATGGCGGGCGCTGGTTTATAGGGATTTGGCCTCCACAGATACCCAAAACCTACCTGTAGACAATTGGACATCACCTTACAGAAGGATCAGAAGGAAGAGACATCCTTTAGTCATGGTACCGTACAGCACCAGTGAAACATACATCTTTTCTCTAGTTTATTAATATGTCCTCCCCAGCCCCCTCCCACCATCATGACCTCAGTTCTATCTTACAAATTTAGATAGACCAGAGCATGTGCACTGGTACAGATAAGAGTTCATAACACAGGGCAGATAAACTCTTCAGGATCAATAATAAGAGTAGTGATATCAGAGGAGAAATGGAAAGTGGGGAAAAAGGGGGGAACTGATCACAATGATTGACATATAATCCCTTTTCAGGAGGATGGACAATAGGAAAGTGGGTGAAGAGAGTCAGTGGTCAGTGGAAGACATGAAAAAGAAAATTATAAATTATCAAAATTTCAGCAGGGAGGGAAGGTGGAGGAAGGGGGAATGAGGAGCTGAGATCAATGGCTCAAATATAAAAAAAAATGTTTTGAAAATTATGATGGCAACAAATGTACAAATGTGCTTGACACCATAGATTGATGTATGGATTGTGGTATGATTATAAAAACAAAAACAGATATCTTTGAAAATAAGATATATTTGTTTATATAAAATAAGTTAATTACCATAACTAATTAATTTTTAAACCATTGTATTGGGGAGTCATACTCAGCTGGTGTGTACATTAGGTATGTATTTGGCATGGTTTGGAAATCTAAATACACAGAATCAGTTTCCTTTTCTACAACCTTTGGCTTTATCTATATTTCTACAGTGAGGAAACAGGTACATATGAATTTTTATTAGATAATGTTCTCATATCCAGAATACATTCCCTAGCACTTTCACCAGCATATATCGGTTTAATCCACATACTTTTCAGGGAAAAATGTGTAACAATCCCCCAAAGAAAATTATCTATGAAAAGCAATGTCTGTAAGGGTAAAGAAAGAAACCTGATGACACAACAGTAAAACACTTAGCTACAAAAAAAAGGCAGGCAGTTTAAACTGGGGTGGTGGTGCCATTTGTTCCCCTAAAAATTTATGGCTTTGAAAACCCATCGGAGCAGGTCTACTCTACGGTATACAGGTGCTATGAGTCACACCTGACTGGTGGAAATGGATCGGGGTCAGGGGTACACCTAACTGGACAGCTGCACATTAGATGTGCTTTAAGAGTTTTCAGGAGCTTCTTTATAGTAACAACATGCACACCAAGGCTGAGTACACCAATGAAGCAGAGCTATGAATATGATTCTGTGGAATTTTCTTGCCAACCATATTTGGTTAATCGCAGTGCTATATCCCTTTCATTCACTCTATTGAGTAAACCACCAGCCAAGATAGCTGATTACTGAGTTAAAATCTGGAAAGCAGAAGTAATAAAGGTGTGCTTGGTTGTACAGTTTTCTATGAGACATTATGACTTAGAGCAATGCTGTAGAATCCTAGCAGCAAAGAATTTAGAGCAGACGCAGAGGGAACTCATAATCATAAAGTCATCCTTAGACAAGGATAATAAAAACACAGTTACAGTAAACAGACTTATTTCTAAATAACACTGGATAAATCACAAGGTGAAAAAGAGAAGAGGCAAACTCCAGACATCATTTGAACAGGGTATGGGGAAATTATAAAAAATGAGGTAATAGAAATGTCACAACACTAGAATCGGCGTTCATTACAACACTGCTCAGTGCCATTCATTTCCTTTAAAGGTCAGAGTAACTTTGGGAATAAAGAAACACCAGTTCCATTCCTCTAATACCTGCCCTCCTTTACTTCTGTAAAAGTCTTACCTCAGACTCACCTAAAAAGTTAAGTCTTTTAAAGAAAATACCAGATCGTGGTATAGAGAGAAAAGAAAAACAAATCTTAAAATTAATGACATGCCCCAGTACTCTTAAAATTATTCTGTTGTTCTCTGAAAAAGAAAGGAACCAATCACTATACTGATGTGTGGTATTTATTAAATCTCACTGGGGAGAAAAAATCCTATAATAATTCAGAGTCAGAAGTTTCAACTATTTGACCGAGTCTAAGATGGAATGAAAGAACACTATTATTCTTAGAAATCATGAATCACCTTGCATGTCCAATACTAAAATCAGCCATGCTCGTCTTCTCATAGGACAAAAGTGTGCACTTTTTATTTTAGGAAATATCTACCACCTCCACCAGATGTCCACAGTGAAAAAAACACACCATATGTACAGTTATGAGAAAGCCAAAGCAAATGATATCTGATGTCAAGGCTTTTATAAAAATCAAAATGTCTTTTATGATTCATAGGAAGTACCAGAGTCTTGACTAAAAGGTGAATAAATTAAAACCTCAAGTTTTCTTTTATAATTAAAGAATTCTGATCTATGAGTTAAAAACTCTTCATTCTGAGAACACGTGATTCCATTTTTGTGGGATGCTTACCAGGATTGTTGAACTCAGTGAAACTTCCAGGAGCATCCAGGTCCAGTACAACTGGTGAGAGATGATGCAGGCTCTCAGCTTAGAAGACCTACTGCTCTCCAGCCTTGACTGTCCAGTCTGCCCACCCAATGAACCTGTTTACGTCTTGTGTATCACTTTACATTTCATATCTGTCCTTGTCTTATGCACATGTGACTAAACCATAAAAGAAGCCTTAAAACATGGCATCTCAAACAAAATAGGGTTTTCTTTACTTTCTCTCATAGTTAAAAAGGAGTGAAGCATCCACAACAAGTACAGAAACTTGTTAACAAAAGAACATTCAGGAACTTGGGTTGGCATAAAGATTCTTTCATCTTCATTAAATTATTTTCTGACCTTTTCCCTCTAAGGCTAAAATTCTACATGTTTGAATTTTCATCATTTTCTAGTGAGTCAAAAGGTACAAAGAGGGCAGGAAGGAAAATCAGCATTACATAGGGTATGTTCTAATGAAAGTCTTCTCACTTTTACTTATATTCTTTAGGCCATGTTGTACTGGAAGGAAAGCTGAACGTTTAAAATTCATATTGTGGAAACATTTACTTTATTAAAACATTGTATGTATATGTGTGCATTTGGAGAATTCTAATGCCCCAAAGGAAAAATGGAGAATCAGTAAAGGAAACTATGAGCTAATATTGCCACATTCTTGCATTGTGTTACAAAAGTGGAAGGCTAAAATTTAAGTTGAACTCCCTCAATATGGCTTGAACACATGCCAAGTATAACATTTTCCAATAGGGGCAGATCCATACATATTTGAGGGATATAAATAGTAAAGAAGTAATGACCCACATTAGCCTGTGAATAGCAGCTTCCATCCATAGCTGTGAAGTCATAGCTTCTGTTTCTCTCTCGCTCTCTCTCTCTCTCTCTCTCTCTCTCTCTCACACACACACACACACACACACACACCCACACACACACCAAAATTTGTCTCTTTTTACCATAAAATAAAGCACTGGACTCAGTTTCACAGCCAATTTCTCAGGTTTTCCTTGTTTGTAATAACTGATAGTTATAAGTATTACTGGTGATATATTTTAAGAAATTCCCCTCAATTAATATTTGCCTCCTTTACTTTCTATTGGAACTGGGTGATGAAGTGAAGTTTCTCAATATTGACATTAAATCCACATCTCTATCACTTACACCAAATAATTGGATGGGGCTATGCAACCAGTCTACCATAGGTCGGTCAGTCCATCATCCCATGCAGGATGGGTATTTCCCATGCCAGTAGGGTAAAGCAAAGGGAACATGTTTCATCAGAACTTTCAGACTGAGAAGTGATGAGGAGGAAGGACTTGCTACCCAATTTTGAGGAAGTGACTGCGGCAACCTTGTGGATCGCATGGCATGGCCAGATATTGAATGCCAAATGAATGAAAGCAGAACATTGTCTGAGATAGTGTCGCAGGATGCCTCCTCCAGCAGGGAGGTATTTGAAATAAATGAAGCTAAAGAGGAGATGTGGGGGTAAACATTTTGAGATCTTCATTTACTGATGGAGTATGATTAAAAATGAGTAGGAATAGCTGTAAAATGTACTAGTAACCAGAACATAGAAGATATGAAGCATGAGCTAGGAAAATTTATAATCATCAAAAATATATTAGAGTGCACAAATATATCCTAGGTATAGTTAACTGAAATGGACTAATATTGGCCATTTTCAATCAGAACATATTGGTACTCTGCTTGGAATGATATAATTAAGAGGGACGACATTACTTTCATTCTCAAAAAAAGATATTCCATAATCTACCTTGAAGTACAATATTGTCTGTAATATAACATAATATCTATCACACCTTCAATAAAATCCAACCAAGACAACTATTATTCAAATTTATGTACCAATCAATGAAGCTACTGAAGATGTTGAAGAATTCTAGCAATGCCTTCCATCAGAAATGGGTCAAGCACACAATCAAGACACAGTGATAATTATTGGCAATTGGAAAGCAGAAGTTATCATCAAAGAGGAAACAGTAATTAGAAAATATGGTCATGGTGATAGAAATAGAGCTTGAGATGGCATGATAGCCCTTTTTAAGAAAAATAGCATGTTTAGAGAAAATATCTTTTTTCAACAATATAAGCAGCTACCTTGTACATGAATTTCTCCAGAGGACATCAAATTGACTACAACTGGGAGAAGAAATAATGGAGAAGTTCAATTTCAGCAGCTAAATCCAAGCAAGGGATAACTGTGAGCCAGGCCATCATTTGCTCATATGTAAATCCAAGTTAAAAATAGGGGGAAGGAAAATGAGCCCATGGAAGGTATATGCATCTCTCAGTTTAACCCACCTGCATTTTGAGAAAATTTCAACTACAGATCTGATGCATTGAATATTAATCACAGAAAATCTGATAAGATCAATAAGATCTTTCATGAGTACAGTTAAATTGATTTAAAAGACAGGAAATAAAGAAAAGATCAAAGTGGATGTCAGAAGAGAATGACATTACTCTTAGTCATAGAATGACTAAGGCAAAAGGCAAAAAGGATTAAGTCAAATAGATGAACAGAAATTTTCAAAGGGATGCTGAAGAAGACAAAGTCTATTATACTGGAAAGTTGAAAGAATTAGAATTCGAAAATGAAAAGGGAAGGACACCCTAGCATATCTTAAAATGAAAGAACATTATTTTTTTTAATTCAAGATTTTAATTGTAATATTGAAAGATTCTATGGGTAAAGTATTTAATGATGTAGAAAGCACCAAAAGACAATGCTAAAAATACTGAGTATCAGTGTGCCAGAAAAAACTCATTAGCATTCTACCATTTCAGGAATTGAAGAAGGCTTATTACTGATGAGAAATATACAGATGGCCCTTGCTTGTTGAAAGTGAAGAGGACTTGAAGCACTTGCTGATGAAGATCAAGGATTCAAGCCTTCAGTTTGGATTATAACTCAATGTAAAGAAGGTTCAAATCCTCACAACTGGAACAGCAGGTCCACTCATCATAGACAGGGAAAAGTTTGACATTGTCATTGATGTCGTCTCGCTTTTCTCCACAGTCAATGCTCCTGGAAGCTGTAGTCAAGAGACCAAAAGGCAAGGTGCATTTAAGTAGGTAAATCTGTGGCACAAAATCTCTTGAAAAGCAAGGCTGAAACTTTGAGAACTAAGTTGTGCCTGATGCAAGCCAAGGTATTTTCAATTGCCCCATACGAAAGTTGCCCATTGACTCTGGAAAACTGAAGAAGAACTGATGCATTTCAGTTGAAGTGCTGGGGAGGAAAATTGCAAGTGCCATCAACTGTCACAAGGACTAACAGATCTATCTTGGAAGAAGTATGGTCTGAGTGTTCCTCATAGGCAACAATGGTGAGAGCTGACCTGGTATATTTTGGACATTTTGTTAGGAGAGACTAATTCTTGGAGGACATAATGCTTGGTAGAGTAGGGGGGAAGCAAAAAAGTGAAAGGCCCTCCATGAGATGGAGTGACACAGTTACAGCAAGAACGCATACATACAGGCACTCGTGAGAATGGTGCAGGGCATGGCAACGTTTTGTTCTGTTGTGCATTTAAAGCTGGTATGGGTTGGAAGCAGCCCATGACACTCAGCAGCAATAACCATGTGCAAACAGGGTGTGTGTAACACTACGAGATGAGATTTGTAGGTTTTTGTTATCAACCCTCTGTTATCAGATGCACCAACTTTAAATGAAAAACAGAAATCCCAAAGACCTTAGAGAGCATGTTCAAGATCTCTATTTGAGGTGGTGGAAGTTTCCAAGACAAGATGCCTCAGAGACTCAGAGGAACATCACTGACTCTATGAGGTACATTCTCTGTGTCTTTGCCAACAATTTAACTGTGAAACAGAGTGACAGGAGGACCCCCTTCTTGGCTATGGAGGCAAAGGCCAAGGGACTGTGGGGGTGAGAAACAGAATTGGGGAGAGATTTGACTGCTGACCAAGGAAACCAATGATTTGTATCTTTACTGTCTTCTTAACCTGACTTGTGGTAACCTTCTCACTTACCAGCTAAACCCCTGTAACGGTGAGGATTGTCTGCTAAGTCTAGGTAGCAATTGCAATGAATTATTGAAACCAGCATTTATGGAGAGTGACATAGAAAGAATGGTCTGAACTAGAATAGACAACCACATATGGAACGTGGGGACCCATCTGACTCTTGCCTTTGACAGGTAAGTCAGAGGAGGTGAGAAATGGTCCTAAGGGCACTCATCATTACTGGGTAATAGGTTTTATGAGAAAGACAACAGAGACAAAAAACAAAACCCAAACCCTCCAAACTCATCACCATTGAGCCAATCCTGATTCTCGGTGAATTTATAGGGCAGAGAAGAGCTGTTCTTTGGGGTTCTAAAACTCTAAGTCTTTACTGGTATAGAAAGCCTCATCTCCCTGCTCTAGAAGAGTTGGAAGCTTTCGACTCCTGACTTTGTGCTTAGCAGGCCAATCTGTAGTCCTGCATGTCACCAGGATTAAAGTTTCATTGTTATTCTATTACACCAAAAGTAAATACTATGAACAGAATTTACCACAATGGAGGCTAAAACTTTGCCACTTGACTGAATGATTTTCAGATTTCTCCATTCCAAAGTTAGTCTTTGTTTTCTTTCTCTTATTGCACTTCTTAAAAAACTTCTCTAAGCACAGCCCACCTGTAAAGGGTGAAGAATTTTGCTCCATCTTGATGGTGAAGTTTCTGCATATATTATTTTTAGTTATCAACAAGGAAGAAATATTTCTTTTTCTGTTTTTCATTGATTACTTTATATCCATATCTGAAAATAGATATCATATTACACTGAGAAAATAATCTATCAACCTGGAGTATATAAAACAGAATGGGCCAGAAAAAAATAAAAAACAGAATGGAGGGGCTGAGCCCTGGTGGCATAGTGGTTGTGTGCGGGACTGCAGACCATAGGGTTGATGGTTCAAATTCAGCAGCAGCTCTCCAGGAGCAAGGCTAGGCTTCCTACTCCCACCAGGGCAGTGATGCCACACAAAAAAATTGGAGTAAGTAAGAGATTGGAGGCAGATTCATTTACAACCTGAGATACATAGATCGCACAGTCTTGCTTGCTGAAAATGAAGAAGTCTTGAAGCACATAATTGATAAAGTCCAATGTCTATAGGAAGGATTATATTTTAACCTTTCAAAGCAAACTCTCAAAAAGGGTTAATAAACTGTATGATGTGAAACATTAAGGACATTGAGCATTTTCAATTTGGATCACTATCAATGACCTTAGAAGCAGCTATCAAGAAATAAGTTTAAAAAAAGCATTTTATACTAGCCAAGAAAGTTTTATAGTCTTAATAATCAAAGTTTATAGTCACTTTGATGACTAAGATGCACTTGATAATACCATGCTATTTTCACTTTATATGCATGTGAGAGGTAGACAATGGAAAAGAATGGATGCTTTATAACTGTGGTTTTGGCAAAGAATATTGGATATGTGCGACATACCATGAACTGCAAAAAGAAACAAATCAGTTTGAAGAAAATGCAGCTACAGTACACCTTAGAAGTGATTGTGGTGACAATCTATATTGCTTTCTTTGGACACATTCTCCGGAGGAACTAAGCACTGGAGAAGTTCATGATAATTGATAAAATCAGCAAAATGTAAGTCATGGAAAATATGTCTACATGATGAATTGATAAATAGAAAAATGCCTCGCACATGTCAACTATATTCATATAAGATTGGTATAGGACTGGTAGTTTCTGCTATTCATCAGGCTACTAGGAACCAGACTGCATAAGAGCTAACAACCACCACAATTCAACTGCATTTAATTTTTTTCTCAAATTGTTCCAGCTTCAGTCATTTAGAGATATTTCAGTTAGCTCATGTCACATTTGGATGTGCAACCACAATTAGATTTTTTTTACTATGTCTTTTCTTTTACCACTGTAAGATGTTTATAGGTTCTTTCTATGCCTTTCCTGCACCAGTGCTAGAATTAACCATTTCCTCAAGGGGCAATTTCATTGAACTTAGCATTCATTTATTGGTAGAATTACAGACCTTCTGGAGAAAGAGGCTATGGGGTAAGTATTGGCCTGCTAACCAGAGGATCAGGAATTTAATCCTACCAACTGCTTCTGGGGAGAATCATGAAGTTACATGTGTCACTAAAGATTTACAACCTTTTAAAACCTACAAAAGTTTGCTGGGAGCCAGAATGGATTGATGGTAGTGGGTTTGGCATTTGGTGTTTGAAAAGTGGAATTTCAAATAATCAGTTTATTTACTTACATGTTAGCAAGTACAAACTATATTTTGTTACAAGGATACACAAAAAGCAGAAACACAGCAGGGTTTTTCAATAAATGAAATAAACTATGTAACCCATATGTATCTTATTTATAATAAAATATCAATAATAATAATAATTCTTATTATTATATATTAAACTGTTCTACAGAGGGGTAAAGGGGGTGAGACAAGCCAGCCAGTGTAGCAACAATGGAATAAGCAACTTCCCTGTAGTTCTTAAATGCTTCCTACTCCCCACTTTCATGATCCCAATTCTACCTCACAATTCAGGATAGATCAGGAAATGTAATTTGGGACAGATAGGAACCAGAAACATGATGAATTCAGAAAAAAATTATTCTGTCAGGACCAGTGGTGAGAGTGTCGATCCCACGAGGGTGGAGGGAAGGTGGAGTAGAAAGGGGAAACCAATTACAGGTATCTACATAGAACTTCCTCCCTTGGGGTTGGACAACAGAAAAGTGGGAGATGATGCTGGACAGTATAAGATATGACATAATAATAATAATTTATAAATTATCCAGGGTTCATGAGGGATGGGAGAGCAGGGAGGGAGGGGAAAAATGGGAATCTGATACCAGGGGCTCAAGTAAAATGGAAATGTTTTAAGAATTATGATGGCAACAAATGTACAAATGTGCTTTACATACAATGGATGCATGTATAGATTGTGATAAGAGTTGTATGAGTCCCCAATAAAATATGCTTAAAAAGGTTCTAACACTGTACTTCTTTCAAAGTTTATATTAATACACTATTTCTTAATTTGATGGTTTAAAAAACGTTCACAAGAATATTGGGTCATTCATGATATCAAGACCCTTCACATCTTTTTTATTACCCTCTAATCTGTTACATAGGAGTCTTAGGATACCACCAACTTCTAAGCACTGGATTATTAAGCCAATGTTTGGCAGTTTAAACCTACCTAGAAATATTTTGGAGTAAAAGACCTGATGATATATTTTGAAAAGCTTTGTCAGAACATAAGAAATGAAGAAATGCAATATAAACCCAGATAAACTCTGAAACCAGAATTAAAAGAGACTAGACAGTGTCTGCTTGTTTGCTCATTTGTTTGTTTTAGTTACTCAATAATTATTATCTTCTTTAGGGCAGTAGTGTAACTCCATCAGTAATTACATAGGAAAACAGTGAGACTATCTGCTCCAGTGAAGAGTTATAGTCCCAGAGTTACATCAAGGGCAAATCTTCTGCATTTGGTGCTATTTTGTGGACTAAAACATATCACACTCATGCCATGGTAGTCACTCATGTACTGACCTACGGATCTTGCACATGTTCCTCTATTAGCAAGACATCCTTTGTGAGATCTTTTGTCAACAAAGCTCATAATATGTACATTCAAAATCTAAGATAGGGCTGAGCCCCGGTGGCGTAGTGATTGTGCGCGGGACTGCGGCTCACTGGAACGGAGGTTCAATTCCAGCAGTGGGGCTGGGCCTCCTACTCCCACCGCCGGAGAGCAGTGATGCCCCCCCCCCCAAAAAAAAATCTAAGATATCAGACAGTGTAAGATATGGCAAAGTAATAATAATTTATAAATTATCAAGGGTTCGTAAAGGAGGGGACATCAGAAAGGGAGGGGAAAATGAGGAGCCAATTTCAAGGGCTTAAATAGAATGCAAATGTTTTGAGAATGATGAGGGCAATGGATGCACAAATGCGCCTGACACACAGTGGATGGATGGATTGTGATGAGTTGTTTGAGCCCTCAATAAAATCACGTTTAACAAGTCTAAGTAAATTTGCCTAATTACAATATACATTCTAAATGTATTATTAGTAAATTATCTGTCACGGGTTGGCCTACCGATTGCAAGAGTAGGATTGGGAAACTACCAGCCAATCTGTGGCATAGAGACGAGACTTTCTGCTACCACAGAGATGCAGCCTCAGACACTCACAGGGACAATTCTACTCCCTGCTTCGGGGTCTCTATGAATTTGTATCCATTTGATGGCAGTGAGTTCTAGTTGAGTGGGAATTCAATAAATACCAACAGACTAAATAACTTAAGTACATCTTTATTTCTTGGAAATCATGTTTCTGAAACATTTTCATTGTTTACAAGAGTAGACAGCCTCATCTTCTTGAAAACAGCTGGTAAACTTGAACCCCTGTTCATGGGGTTTTCCAGCCCAATTCCTATCAAATCTATCATTGTTATTAGAGTCAGGTTCATGTCTTTCAAGAGGAGAGAGAATTACTGTGGTCTAGACTATGCTGGAGAATGATATTAGGCTTGTCAAGGGGAATCACTGAATAACAAAATGGCAAACAAATGGCTGCTCCCAGCACACGTGGAAGGGGAATATTTGAGAATGCTCATGGGGTGTGCAGGCTTCTGGGAACTTCTATCAAAGGATATTCAGTTTCCACCAGATGACACTGGATACAAAAAGGATTCTTGGGGGTGTGGACCTAAGTGCAAACTATAGTCTACAATTCATTAGCTTCAAAGTTTTGTTAAGGGAGAAAGCCCGACTCTGAGAGTGTCTCTGAGCATGTGTCCCAATCTTATACAAGGCAAATCCTCTTACCTCTATTTTGGATACAACGCTCTCTAAAGAAACTGAATTCTATGCATCAAGTTAGTGTTACAAAATAGGGAGATGCAACATGTCTGGCAATAGGAATAACAATGGAAAATGATTCGCTTCTCCTTGGAAATAAGTAAAACGCTTGATTTTTACTGCACAAAGCCTTTCCCCTTACCAATACTTTTGATCCTGTACTTTTTAAAGGTGACCATCACTCCGCAGATCTTGCAGAGGATGTACTATGAGGCTTCTATTTGTTTGCTTTTTACTTTGCCAAGAAAGATGCTTCACTGAGGCTTTTCAGTGCAATTTGGTTCTTGCATGGAAAATCCAGCCTCTTAAATGCTGGCTCTTGTTGGATAAAAAAAGCCTTTTCATCCACCTCTCCATTACCTATTTGCCCTTTAAAAGTCAACCGTCATGCAGTGGGACTTTCCCACTAATCTTTCAGGAGACTTCTCCTGAACATATTTTATTAATCACATTTCAGATTCTACATGGGGAAAATGTGTCAATCTCAGCTTAGGCAATGACCAATTAGTCGTTTCACCTTTCATCCTTTATTATGTACTGACTTAGGGATATAGTCAAACACCTTGCAAAGCAGCAAGAACAAAATAGCTGTGCTCAGGTATGCATTTCTCATCTCCTGAGGAGCAATGAACCTGTTATAACCCTCTTGCTAGAAGAGTCTGGTATATGAGAATTTGTTTCAAGATGTTTGCTTTTGATTTCAAATTTAAATTCCTCCCCCTTTTACTTGGTTATTTATTGAATGTTCGCAGAGTAGTACTTTATATTAATAGAGTCAAACTCCCACTATATAAATATTCTTGAACTCACCTTGTTAGATCAACATTAAAATAATGAAAGGTAAACTGTGAATTAGTGTCAATTCAGGGTACTCAATCTACCAATGCCTACTTACCCTCTTGGATATGTCTCTGAATTTTGGAAAATGTATCATCACAGCTTATAAATTATTTAAAACTCACAATATTGTTTATTAACTAACCCAGCATTAATCCAGTATACTGAAGAATAATGTAACATCTTGAAGAGATACCAGAAGACTACTTAAGGGACTACTTGAGAGTATCTGATGAATGCGGGGAATAATTCTGAGTTCAATGCCCAGCTAATTCTACCTCTAGATATGTCCAGTGAAAATTCAAAAACAAAAGAGTGAAATTAAAAATAACTCTTCTTATCCAACATCCACCTTGTCAGTTTTAGATTAATAAGAAAAATACATATAAATTTTATCATCCTTAATTATAAATGTATTACAAACTCATTTTGCCTAATAAAGTATCTGCTGCATTTCTCACATTCTAATGCTTTAAAGTCATATTGAAAAACAAATTTAGAGGGAAAAAGAGGAAGTCTATGGGACAATAGGTTTGCTAGAGGAGTTTCACTGAATTGGCCTTCCATAAGCTAGATAACAGAAGACAGTTTGGTGCCTTATGCTTTATAGAGGGTATAATCAAAGGAGAATGTCAACCACTTGTTTCATCTAAACAAACAAACAAACAAAAGATACATATTTAAATTTGCTAATTTTATCTTCTATCCTTGCTCTCTCCATCCATCTTCCAACTTTCCCTGAATAGATAAAATAATTTAGAAAATAAAAGGACAATGTCATTTTATGGGGTGCATATCAAGTACTTCCAGAAATATAAATAAAACATGTCTACTATCCTGAATACAAGATAGCATGTAACAAATAGGTCATCATTGTTTAAAATAGAAAAGTTAGTCATTGCATTCATATATCAAATACATTCTATATTATGAAATGAAACAAAGCTTTTTAAATGCTATTTTTTTAAATTATGGTAAGCAGCAAAAAGTAAGGAGACAGAGACAGAGACACTGACAATTTTGATGAGGTAGTAGATATTGCTCATCCTGTAACTGCTCATAAAGACTTCTGCTTCCAATGTAACCTTGTAGGCACATTTTTGTTTTTGTTTTATTGTTCTTGTTTACTTGCTATCCCATGCTGAAGGTTCTATTTCTTCAATTGCACTTTTCCCCTTATGGTTGTTGTCCTTCGCCTTTGAGTGAAGTCAGAATCATAGGGACCCTCTGGTCAGAGAACGAAGCCCCACCAGGTCCTGGACATTTGTTCCCGTGGTTGAGCCCATTGTTGTAGCCACTGCCACAAACTAGCTTTTTTTTAAATTTTCACTACCACACCACTTAACAAACTCGATGTCTTTTCCAGGGACTGACTTCTACTGATAACATGCCTCAGTATGGGAGACAGAAAATTCTGGCTTTCCCTCTTCCAAGACAGATCATTTTGCTCTTTTGGAAGCCCAGGGTAGTTGCAATATTCTTTCTACCACCATAATTTAATCTTTTTATATGTTACTTATTCAATGCCCAGCTTTTCTGTTCAATGAGGCAACTCAAACTTCCGTGGATTTAGTTAGACGTAGCTTCATCCTTCAAGTATCTCTCATTACAAAAGCCAGATTCCTGCCCTTTCATCCATTCTGACTCAGTGGTCCTATAGGACAGAGTGGAACTGCCACTGTGGGATTCTGAGCTTGGAATTCTTGACAGGAACTAAAAGCTCCGCCATTCTCCCATTCATGGCAAAGGAAACAATCTAATGCATAACTGTTACATGGACCTACCTACAGATAACCAGCCATCTGAAATGACTCCTTCTCCAACTGATTTGGCCTGTTTCCTCTTTTACAGGGAAAAGCATACCCTGAGAACCCATGGCCATTCAATACTTTCGTCCTAGTCCAGTGACCCAGGATAAAGTGTATGCAGCTGCTTCTGCAGACCTGCCAGAACTTCTAAGTTCAAAGATAGGTAGTCAGACTTCCTTCATAAGCTTCTCTCATATTTCAAGTTTAGAATATTCCTTTCATTTACTTTCCAGACATTCCCATGCTCTGGCCACAGCATTCCATTCCTCCTATCTGTACATCATGCACATTCTCCATTGAGTGTGGCCATGACTTTGATACATTATATGGTAAGAATGTTTTTGAAAATGTAACCACATCTCAAATGATTCTATTTTGAGTTATTCAAAGAGGACACTATCTAAGTGAATCTGGTACAATCAGGTAGGAGTCTTAAAAAGGAAGAGATGTAAATCCTCAATGAGATGGTATGCTGACCTTGACACAGCAACCACATTGGGGAGAGAGCTGCACGGAGAGAGATGTGAGTAGCTCTTAGAAGCTAAGAGCAGTCATCAGTCAAGTAGAAAAACAATATCAACATTCTAAATGCAAGGAAACACACTCTGGCAAAAACATGAGATCTTGGAAAAAAAATCTGCATTACAGAGAAGGAGACAGTTTAGCTCAAACCTAAATATCAACCTTGTAAGACTTGGAGAAGAGAAGCCAGTCATACCATGTTTAGACATCTGACATCCAAAAGTGTAAGAAAATAAAGTTTCTGTGCTTTAAGCCTTGAAAGTTGTTACATATTATGGGGATATACTATGCAACAATTCACACGGCCAAACAAAGTCTAGAATCTAAGAATATTTTGTCTTTTGTATCTTTATCTTGGAGTCACTCACTAGCTACACACACTTAGAAAAATCAATCAATAATAAATAAAGCAATAGGCAAGAAAAAGTATCGATATTTCATTTTGCTTTTGCAAAATTTCAATTCTTCGCACTTACTGTCAATTGTCTCTTAAACAGCAGAAATGCTGTTAACTATGGTAAAACAAGCACTTGGAACTAGAGAACAAAGGGAGAGATTCAGAACAAAAAGTCTCAGCCATCTTAATACAGTATTGCCTATACAATTGCCTAAGAATCAATCACATTCTATACAAAGGCATGGCCAGAGGAAAACTTAATTTGAAGTCAGGGGCATCCTTCCTGCCTATTCCTTTCTACCATACTTAGATGTAACTGCTTCATAGCAAACACCACCAAATTTTGTGACTCCC
Organism: Nesogale talazaci; assembly: GCA_004026705.1. Classification (NCBI taxonomy): domain Eukaryota; kingdom Metazoa; phylum Chordata; class Mammalia; order Afrosoricida; family Tenrecidae; genus Nesogale; species Nesogale talazaci. The sequence continues at coordinate 164,198 of PVJH01002079.1, read as the reverse complement.
TCTGGAAACAAAAATTACCATCTGCAGTCAGTCAAATGCCATTGCTAGGATATAGTTAATGGCATGATTTAGAAAGAAAAAATAGCAAGATATCTCTGGATCCACCATTTCAATGTTTTTTATTTCCGTTCTTTCTTTCTTTTTTTCCTGTATGTCCAGTATACTGCTGTTTGATTTCACCCTCCCTGCTGCTCAAGTCAATTTAGCACAACTCAATAAAGATCATCGTCTCCCTCTTTCAAATACATCCTGAAAACACTCTAATATACCACCTCTAATACATTTCCGTTACAAAGTGTGAAATAGCCATTCTTCCTCATATTTGATGGCTGTAGTAGATTTTTAATGGCCTGGGCATGGTAAAGAAAACTATGCTCAAGCTATGCAAATGTGTAGCTCCATTCAAAAGTACTCAATAAAAACACCCACATTGATAATATCTAAAGGAAATGTTTTGCCTTAAAGTTTCTGCTTCAAATGTAGTTCTTGAAATTTCTGCCAGATACCTTTTAAACTGTCCCTTACTCTTCTGAATAATTTTGCTCTCATTCCAAGCATGAAGATAATGCTTTGACAGATCACTGGCACTATTGAGCTCCCCGCTGACCTAGTTGATTCAAATTAATTGCTACAGTGCCTGTCTGCAAATATTAGACATTAGCTATTGTAATTATGAAAGTTTATATAAAAGAAACCCTGATGACATGTGCTAGGTATTGGACTACTAACAGCAAAATCAACAGTTCAACTCAACATCGCACTGCTGGAAACATAGGAACCAGGCTGCTCCTGTCAAGATGTATTTTTCAGCATTGAAAATAGTAACCACCCACCAGGTCCCCATCTACCTCCTGGGCCTCAAAAAGTTTCTTTCCAAGAACAAGCACCATGATCTCAGCCATCATTTGAGTCTGTCTGAGCTTCTTCTGAATCCAATCTTTAATCCTAGGCCAGCAGAAAAGCCATCTGAAATAGGCTTCCCTCTTCCCCTACCCTGTGAGCTCCTTGGCTGGAAGAAAGGGCTGGCATAGAAAAGATATCCTGTGAGGCTAAATCTGGCCAATATATAGCCATCCATTAAATACCAATAAAATGTAAGAACTTTTCAGTGATAATAATTTCGGTTCATTTGAAGAAATAAGTGGCTCAAGCAAGTGATCAGAATATCCCGTCCAACAATATTTTTCAAGGGAAAAAAGGCTTTGGAAGTACTAAATAAGGAATTCATACGAATTATGGTTGTGTGGCAGTCACATGCTTATGTTAATTTTATGATTGAAATGTAGGAGTGGAGTCTGGCCTGTTAATCTGGAGATAGCCATTGAGTAGCTGATGAGGCCTCTGTGTGGGCATGTCTTTCACCTGAGACTCCTGGGAAATCTCAAGAAATTTCCCTCATGAAGATGAGAAGCTATCTTCTCCAGTTGTTGGGAGTTAGTTTCAAAGATGATTAATCACAGGCAACACAGAATGGCGGCATCTGGGAGGCTGAAGTAGCCAGTGGAAAGACCACACAGCTTTGCCCTGATGGAGCCGGACCTCTGAGGCTGGGGCAGCCACATGGAGGCCTCTTCCAGGGATGAGTTGCTTCTGCCACCACTGGATGCTGTTGATGGACCCTGAGCCCTGGAAGCGAGGAGACATGGGGAGACCCCTGACGGTGCCGGGACTCTGCACCCACTGACCTGTGACTTCGTGGCTCAGAAGGAGACTTTCTGGACTGATTTCAGGCATGTGGGTTAATATATGACTTGTGACTTTGAGCTGGACTGGGCTGGGATGTTTTCTCAATGTCCTGTTCCCCTTAAATATAAACCCATTTCTTATATCCATATGCATGTCCTTGAATTTGTTCCTCTAGTCTACCCGGACTAACACAGGTTGCAACCCTTCAATGGATTAAGAGAGGGATCCAGATAGTTACATAAGAAATCAAGGGGAAACACATCAGGGAAACACTCCAAGAACAGAAAAGTTAAATAAATGAAAAAATATAAACTATAAAAAAAATTTTAAAAACTAAAAGCTTAATACTAAAATGTCTGAAATAAAGAGATAGCAGACTGAAAGAATAAATAAGCAGAACTGAGTCCACTACAAAGACAAATTAGCAAATTTAGAGACAAATCTTTTGATACTAATCTGCTAGAGCAGTGTTTCCCAGGGTAACTACACCCTTGGGAAAGAGATGATACAATCATCCATGGTGGCTTCAAAAGCAGTTTTGAAGCTGATTTTTCCTGGATTATTGACTGTAATACAAAAGATTATAATTTCCAGAGTAACACTGAGTATGCTTTGCTTTTGTCTTTCCTGAAAGCGGATCAGCATATCTAATAAGTTTGATGACCTATGTGCTAGAGGAAAAATTCAAAAGGAGAAGCAGGTTTACTCTTAAGAAATACTGAGGGTTATTTGAGACACTATGAAGAGCAACAATGTATATGTTATTAGAATTCCAAAAGAAGGAGAGATTGTATAAAGTATAAGAAAAATTGTTGAAGAATTTCTGGAAGAGAATTTAGCTATATCATGAAAAAATGAGAAGTTATGTATTTGAGAAGCTGAGCAAACACTAAATAGGATATACTCCAAAAGAAAATAAGAAAAATATATAATCAATCATTGAAAAACCAAGTATGGGAATCCTGAAAGAGGCTGTGGAAAATGAGAAAATACCTATAAAGGAAAATCAATAAGATAAAGCTCTGACTTATCAGCACAAGCCACTCATGCAAGAAGACAACGCAATCAAGTATATAAACCTGAGGAAAAAAATAGAAATAAAAAATGCTAACTAGGGATCCTAGTTAATTAACTAAGCAAAATTTTTCCTTATACATAATGGTGAATTTAGGACATTTTCAAGTATCCAGCTCAATCTTTCAAGGAATACTTAGGATAGAGAACCAATAAGATTTCAAAACTTGAGACCAACATAAGCACAACATTATCCAAAGACATCCTACATATGGAATTATCCAAATTAAAATAAAAATATAAGACTGAATATAGGGAAATTAAAATAAAAAAATAAGACAATATAGGAAACCAGAGATATATCCTTTAACAAGAAATTATAAAAAATCAAAGTATATAGATTAGTACAATTAAAGAACTTTCAAATGGAGAGGAAGTGAAGTAGATATCAATATAAAACATATTGCTTTACACTTGAGTATAAAATAATAAATTACAGTGCAACTTCAAATGAATAAACTTTATCCAACAAGAAAAAAATGAAAAGATATTATAAAAATGTACATGCATTAAAATAAAGAAGAAATAAAGAAGGAAAATAAAGAAATGCAAGCAAAATAAAACCAACACAAAAATTATGTAGAGTCAGGAAATTAATAAAACTATAGAAATATACAGAAAGTGGCAATAAAATAAGATCTATTCATATGGTTTAACAAAGACCTTAGGTACAAAGACAAAATAGTCTAAAAATCAAAGGATGGAAAAAAATTCATCAAGCTAACTACATCCCAAAAAGCAGAAAGAGGAATATTCATTTCTGGCAAAATAGATTCTCAGGCAAAATGAAGCATGAAACACAAAGGGCATTATATAATGATTAAAGAGTAAAATGAACATGTGGACATAGCCATAATAAAAATCTAAAAACCCATAAAAGTGTCTCAACATAAATAAATCAAAATTTTAGTTGACTTTAAGAGATAAACAGACAACTCTTTAATAATAGAAGACTTTAGCATACTACACCTGATGATGGAAAAACACTCCAAACATAAGACACTAAACAGAAAAGTCAACCAGCTTAACTTCATAAGCATATACAGATTCTTCCTCCCAACAACACAGTGTACATCATTTCCAGCACATCTGGGAAATATCTTAGCCATATCTTAGTCACTTAGCAAGCTTCAGTTAATTTTAAAATATTGAAGTATCACAAAGATAGAAAATTAAAAATCAATACTAAGATCAAGAAATTAAATAAAATATATGTAAATTCAATTCACTTTACTTAAAAAGTACCTATGAATCAAAGAAATAAGAACCATAAATTAAAAAATGCTTGCATCAAATGAGATTTGAAAAACAACATTCTGAAGCTTTGAAATTCAGGAAATGCAACACTCAGAAGGCAATTTACAACAATAAAGGCAAATATGAAAAACAGGAGAAAAACAAAACCAGCATCTTAGTCCAATATTTGTACCAGTTAGAAAAAGATTAACTGAAGAGTACATTCATCTGGTGGTAGCGGCAGGAGGTGGGGAGGGGATAATGATGTTTAAAGCAGAAAAAAATGGAATAGAAAATAGAAAAACAATAGAAAGCATTAAGATTTTAGTTTTTAAAAAAGGATTAAAATAAACAAACCACTGGCAATCATAGCAAAGAAAAAGAAAGAGAAGGTGTAAATAGCATGAATTAAAAAATGAAATGGGCAATGTCACCACAGAACCAATTGGAATAACACACTCTACAACTCTACAATGCTGTGATGAAATGTATTCTATTAAATTTGAAACCTAGAAGAAATGAATACATTTCTCAAAACACATGACCTACCTAAATTAACATGGTTTGAAGTCGAAAACCTGGCTCACAAGCATAGAAGAAATCAACTATTTAATTTAAAAAACTGCTAAACAAAGTCCAGTACCAGAGGGCCTCACTTTACCAAATATTAAGAAAAGAGTTGACGTTACTTTTACTCAAACTATTTCAGAGTGTAGGAAATGATGGAAACCCCCCTTAAACATCCCATGAGATCAGCAGGACCCTGATGCCAAAACTAGTCACAGATAAAAAATGATAGGTCAATATGCATTATGAACATAGATGGTAAAAGTCCCAACAATATCCTAGGCATTACAATTCTGCAAAGTATCGAATACCATCAACAACAACAAAAATATCAAGTGTGCTTTATGCACAGTATGCTACAATTATTCAACGTTAGAAAATCCATCAGCATCTCTGCAGCACTATTAACAGCAGAAAGATGGGAAAAGCTTAAACACCCAGCAGAGGAAAACTAGTTACCTAAATTTCATTTGAGGTACAGAATGAAGCACTACTATTAAAATATACTGTGTGAGCTCACTATTCAGAAAACAAAATCCATAGCTTTACTGTTTTCTAGGTGAGGTGGGGTTGAGAAGTAGAAAGTTCGTAATTACATTGTCAAAGAAAAGCATTAGAAACCACATGATAGTCACAAAAAATACCATCAATATTCCCAGAATGGAGTCCATGAAAACATTTCATTTTCATTCAATCTAAAAGGTAAAGAAATATCTCATAGCAGATGAATTTCAAAATATCATCTTTCACATAAACTAGGTTGGTGCAGAATTGCCGTGTCCATATTCCTGTATGTATATCCTATACTATAAGTGCTTTCCTGGTTCAAAATAAATGTCTTTCTATAACTGAGATAGAAATTATTTTCCTTATCTTTTCAAAATAGCTTCTGTATTTTATCAATTCTCTTAATGAGAAGTACAGAATGTCAAACACTGAAAGGAAACACATTACTATCATATTAGCTAAGCAATGAATTCATACTTATATGGCAAAAATATCATAACTCAAATCCATCCTACAGAGACCAAACTAGTTTCAGACTAGGAACTGAGATACTTGATTGCATATGGATACAAGTAATCAGCTAAGCAAAGAAGGAGAGAATTAGGAAAAAATGAAAGGTAATGTCCAACAACACTATTTCAAGATATATATTCCAGACTTGAGGTCACAATGACCTTGTTGCCCAGACTCCCCGACCTCCTACTCCACAGCACCCAGTTACTGTTAGGGTGTAAGGTGAAAACACACCCGTCGAAATGCCTAATGCTTACCACTAGATGTCTGCACATGCAAAACAGCTAACGATGCTGAACGCAACTCAATGTGGAGCCTTTCAAATATGTGCTTGCAATACACTGAGAGACACATTTTTTAGTGCAAAAAGGAAAGAAAATATAATAGAAGAGAAACCCCCAACAAAGCCACAGCCAGATGGTGTCCTTTAATGGGGGCCAGCTCATATTTCTGTGGTTTTGAAAATGCCACCGCTTATTGCTGCTAAACTCTAGAATTGGATTCTAAATTGAGGGAAAAAAAACCCTTCCTTTGTGAATACAATGATTCTCTCACATTTTTATTGCAATTCACCATTTGGAAAATGATTTCAATTTTTTTGTTGGTAGTGTTGCACAGATAATACATGTTTATCCTAGAAAATATGGTAACATGTTAACAGTAATGTAAAGCAAAAACTCAGAGTAAAATTTAAGTGAGCATGCTATTATTTATATTTTACTTTAAAGTTCTTTTCCTATACATATACATAAATAGCTGACAAAAATGAAAGTAAAATATAAAGACATTGGCAAGTTGAATGCTATATGGAAATTTGCACATGATAATCTTACCATTAAAACACACATATGCACACATCTTCAGTCACGAAAGAAGTAACATTTTAAATAGATAGCTCTATTAAGGTTATTAATGTATGCATACACACACTACTCATTTGTTGACACAGTTAAGTTCCAAAGACCAGGCCATTACGGAAAACTCAACATAACGCAAACAAAACAAAACAAAAAAAACAGCATCAGAATACAAAGGATCACTGCCAAATTACCACCGCCTATGTACCCCTGAGAATTGTGTGCCATTCAGACGGAAGCATCGTCTTAACCATCACAGCCAGCTTTCTTCTTGCCTCACATTTTGGAACTGTTACTGCTAGGCATACACTATTAATATGGAAAATTATTGCACAACAATTTTCTTTAAAACTAATGTTCATGGACAGTGCCAACTAGCAAGATAGTCAATGGTGAGGAAATAGGAAAGTTGGCTTAAAAAATATTTTTGGTGCTATTTTTTGCTATTGCAAAAAATATTTTTGGTGCTATGATGCAACTAACATTCTTATACATATTTTACTTTCACAAATTTTCGCTACAGGAAATTCTTGGAAGTGAATCCAGTGGGCCAAAGATAAGTTCACTTGTAAGTCTAATATTGTGTAAAACCAGAAACTTCATGTTTGGTGAAAGATTCACATAGTTGATGAGAAAGTTCTTTAATCCAGAAAGCCTCAGAAATGTTACATACTCTCATAAAACAAAACAAAAGGCGTGAGTGTGTGTGTGTGTGTGTGTGTTAAAGTGCTATGTTAAATTATTGATAGTGAGATCTAAAAGTTTCAAGTATTTCTACAGTATACATATGTGTATCAAGGGATTTTCAAGTGGTTTGTCTTTATTAAAGCCCTTGTTTTAATACAGTGACTCACATCCGTGGAGACTCCCGCTTGTCAGTCAGGTTGTTGCACTGTGGCTCGTGCATGTGCATGAGCATGTTCCTGCGAGCTCCAGCACTGCGATCAGGAGACCAGTAGGATCACCCAGTGTGACCAGCTTTCAGAAGGGCTTCCAGGACTCAGAAAGAGACTACACAGAAGGAGTTGTAGGTCCACTTCAGAGGAAATTTAAAAATAAAGAACTCAGGGATTCCACGCAAAGAATTGTTCTGGTGGGTTTCCAAGGCCATAAGTGTTCACAGGAACAGAATGATGAACCTTTCTCCCACAAAGTGGCTTGTGTTTCAAACTTCTGACATTTCGAGAAGTCGCCCAAAGTTGTAACAACTACAACACTCACCATAAAAAGTCTGGACAGCTTCACCACATCGTCAGACAGAAAGCTCAGGAAAATGGGCTCCGTGGAACACCAGCTGTAAGGGAGACACCGTGCGGAATGGTGGTTAGGCTCGTTGCACCTGGGATTGTTCTGCATCGGAGCAGACTTAACTTATGATAACTGACATAGTTGTTATATTGGCCAACTCTAAAAGTTTCTATCGTTTCAATTATTTTGTGATTGTACTGAATTTAATTTTATATCACTGAATTTAATTTTATATCAAATTTGGAAATTTGCCTATTTCCAAAACATTTCTTTCCTTAGGAATTACACTTCTAATATTGAGCACCAAACACTACACATGGAGAAAAGACTGGAGCTTCAAGGATTTCATGGTTGGATCACTAATCCCTGAGCATGGAGGTGTAGTCAAAAGATGACAGGATGCATTGCATTCGGTAGCTAACTACAGGCACGTATTTGAAAGCCCCAGGATTCTAGGTAGGAGTGGGGAGCCAGAGCAGCTTTCAAGGGGCTAACTTTGATACGCGTGCATATTGACGATTTACAGACATATATACTATAGCTGTTGCTCACTGTCACCCGATCAGTGCTCAGCGGAGCATGCCCCTAAGGGTTTCTGAGATCGTAACTTCTTATAGGAGTAGAAAGCGGAGGCTTCCTCCTACAGAGCCGCTGGTGGGTTTGAACTGCCATCCACGCACTTTTTGGCCCAACAGTAAGCACTATGACACCAGAAATCCATATATGATATGGAATTCATGGAATCTCCAAATCACACAGCATCTTATTACACAAAATGGATAATAGATGGTAAGCGACACATATCTGTATCTGGTTTTACTATTTGCAATTAGCATGTGCAGTATTTTATTCTTCAGAAAATATTGATCCAGCAACTTTTTAGGTCATCTTATGTGTTTCATATGTGTTGGTCTCTGTTTCAGAGGAAAAAATTATCAATATAATATCTCTCTTCTCTGATATATATTCATTTTTTTCTGCATTAGTTTGCAGATCATTTCAAAGATGCATATCTCATATTCCTGTTTAATTTTTGAGAGCCTTATATATTATGTTGGCTACCTTTAAAACTGAGATGTCTTTCCTTTCAAGTATTTCGTGATTGTATAATTTTACATCAGTAATTTGCCTTTCTCCAAAATATTTCTCTCCTTAGGATTTATGCTTTTAATATTTAGTGATTATGTCCTTGGATATACTTTAGGATAGCTGAAGAATTTATTATTGAGAAGATAATTTTCATTTATGTGATTATATATTTTCTAATTGTTCTTAATTTAAATTTTTTCTATTGTCATATAATTAAGACTCTACCTAACACTTTGGAAATTGATATGCCAAGGTTGTTGTGGTCAATATGGGTATTAAATTTCAAAATAACAAGGAAAAAATAAATCTTTAAAATTGATAAAAATTCCTAAGTTATTCGAGGTTTTCATTGCTTTATAAAGGAAAAACTTTGAAATGGTTAGGACTGCATTATGGTGTGGCTTATGCAAATAAGCCTATTATGCAATCTTCTAAGGTAAAAAGCCCTCCTTCCTCCAAAAATATTTTGAAATAAAATTTTTACATAAAATGACAGCTTGATTTTTAAGGACACAATCATCGTGGTATTTAGAATTGAGCATGATCCGGGGAAAATGCTATCTGGATCAATTTGTTGCTGAAAATGACTATATAAGTATTTTATCAAAAGAGACAATTATTTATTGCAGAGTAACTATACATTCACATAACATTAATTTAGCATATAATTACCCTTAAGAGAGTTACAATAAATTAAGTATAGTGAAAAGCCATATCCCTGATGCATAACTTCGGTGTTTTTAAACCAGGCCATATATTTGGTGCTGCTCAAACATTGCTTCAACCTGGGTACAAGTTATGCACCAGAACGATTAAGATTTTGGGAATGCCATTCCTTATAGTGTTAACTATGCATTGAATTACTACAATGCACACAGTATAACTCCATCATACACTCAACAATAAAAAGTAAATCTCTTCCTGATTACTGTATTTTCAACCAATACTCATCTGATATGAGTATTCAGATGGTTCATTCCCATCCTTTTCTGACTCCAGCTTGAATTTCTGGCAGGTCTTTGTCAACGTAGTTACTTCAGAAAACCAAAATTCCTTGCGTATTATACTCATAATATTGTTAAATAATTTTTGCATTTGTGTTTCTTTAGACTTGGCACAAACATGGATCTCTTATAGTCAATTGTTCGGGTAAATGTTTTCTTAATTTATTGAAACAGAAAATTAAGAGTCTTAAGTGTGGTACTGACTCTTTGAAATTTTTCAATTGGTATTCCATCAATTACTGGTTCTTCATTTTTTTGCCAATGCCTTCAACATAGCTTGGGCTTCATTCATAAAAGCAATTCTTGACCATCTACTATCTCTAAGAATAATTGAACATTGACAAATTCTTTAGGATAGAATGGCTTTGTGGATTCCTCCCATCTTTTTAAGCATCCTGCATCATTCAAAATGTTGGCCATTATTGTTCTTGTCATTCTAATGAAGTAGGTTCTAAATTATAGTTGCTGTGTGTCTAACAGAAGAAAAAGAATATCTGTTGTGGTACCTCCATTTCTAAGAAACATTTGGGCTGCACTTTTTTTGTTTTTTTTTATTTTTATGATTTTGTAGCAATATTTTAATAGTTATTTTGTATAATTCAGTCAATGGGTTTTTCTCTTTTGCATTTCATTTTGTTCTTTTTTTGGATTTTTTGTTTGCTTGTATGTATATTTCTTTTGAGGGGGATGTACTTCTTAAAAGACAAATTGTTTGTTCTTCTGGTTATCCTTGGTACTTTCAATATTTTTCACCAGCACCCTAATACAAATGTATAAATTTTTATTTGGGCCCCCTTATTAAATCTTCAACTTTCACATAAATAAGAGCACAAATAAGTGTGCTGGGATCATCATTCTTCATAAGGTTATCCAAAGATTTTTTGTGATCCAGAGAGCTGAATTTCTTTCCAAAGATAATGAAACACAGCTAAATGTATTTCTTGCATTCTCAGCATTCACCTCAAACCCATCCAACATCAGTATAGATATTCCTTGTTCCCTGCCTTCCTGTAGAGCCAGCCTGCACCTTTGACAACCCCTATCAATGTATTGCTACAACCCTTGTTGTATGTTCTTCTCTTCTGCAAAATTTTACTTGCATGTGATATCAATGATAGTGCATGTTCTGCTGGACCATCTTTCTTTGGAATAAATACAAATGTAGATCTCTTCTAGCTCAGCTAATAACCACAGAGTCAGCAGTTCAAAACCACCAGTTGCTGTATGGAAGGAAGATGAAGTTCCTACTTCCATAAAGAGTTACAGTTTCATAAAGAGCTAGAGTCTCGGCCACCCATAAGAAGAGTTCTACCTTGTTCTACAGGATCAGGGTCACTATGAATTGGAATAGACTCAGTGGCAATTAAGTTTGGTTTGGTTGTGGTTCCAGTCAGTTGGTCAAGCAGATATCTTCTAAATTTCATGGCATAGATGAATGAATTCCTCCAGTGCCTCATCGGTTTCTTGCAACATTTCAACTGCCATTTCATCAAATATGGAGTCTTAGTTCTGCCTCGTGGTTTCAGTGCAGCTTGCACATCAACCTTTAGTACCATTGCTTCTTGCTCATATGCTGCATCGTGAAATGGTGGAATGTCATCAAGTTGGGTTTTTTAAATATATCTATAGTGACTGTGTGTTCTTCTCATCTTCTTTTTATGCTTCAAGCATCATTCAGGGTTTTTCCCAAAGAAGCTTTCAATGTTGCAGTTCAAGGCTGGAATTGTTTTTCTTTAGTTCTTTACATTTGAGATATGCTGACTTAACTCTTCCTTTTTGTTTTTCTATTTCTACATTTTCACACATTACTTTAAAAATACAAACCATTATAAAGTTTACTGAATCTCTTCAAGTTTCTCTTGGAAATGTTCTGTTTAGCTCTGAGAATTCATCATTTCTTCCATTTGCCTTAACTAGTCTGTGATAAAGAGCAATTTCAAAGTATGTTCTTATATCCATTTTGATATTTTTTTTCTTTTTCCTGTTTTGCTAGTCCGGGTAGACTAGAGGAACAAATTTCTGAGACACGCATATGGATACAAGGAATGGGTTTATATTCAAGAGGAACAGGACATTGAGAAAACATCCTAGCCCAGTACAGCTCAAAGTCACAAGTCATATATTAACCCATATGCCTGAAATCAGTCCAGAAAGTCTCCCTCTGACTCACGAAGTCACAGGTCAGTGAGTACAGAGTCCCGGCACTGACAGGGGTCTCCCCATGGTTCCTCGCTTTGGGCTCAGTGTCCATCAACATCATCCTGTGGTGGCAGAAGCAACTCATCGCTGGAAGAGGCCTCCATGTGGCTGCCCCAGCCTCAGAGGTCTGGCTCCATCAGGGCAAAGCCGTGTGGTTTCTCCACTGACTACTCCAGCCTCCCAGAATGCGCCATTCTGTGTTGCCTGTGATTAATCATCTCTGAAACTAACTCCCAACAACTGGGGAAGATAGCTTCTCATCTTCATGAGGGAAATATCGTGAGATTTCCCAGGAGTTTCAGGTGAAAGCCATGCCCACACAGAGGCCTCATCGGCTACTCAATGGCTATCTCCAGATTAACAGGCCAGACTCCACCCCTACATTTCAATCATAAAATTAACATAAGTACATGACTGCCACACCTGTCTATTTATTTACCTTTACTTTCTTCTTGAATAATGTATTTGATGCTATGTTACATCTCAACAGATCTTCTATCATCAATGCTTAATATATCAAATCTGTTCTTGAAAAACTATCAAAATTTGGTTGGTATATTTTGATTCTCATAGACTTTATTTCATTTTCTTCAACTTCATTATGAATTTATATGTGAGCATTTGATTGATAGCTCATGGCCTGATTTTAGGTGCTAAACCTGAGTTTCTACAAGTGCCTTCCCACAAATGTAGTCAATTTGAAGTCTGTGTACGGACTGAGAGAAGTCTATTGTATAGTTGTTTATGTTGCTGAAAAGGTATTTGCTATGAATAAGCTGTTGGTCTTGCAAAATTCTATTATGTAATTTCTGGCATCATTTATAACACCAAGGTGATAGTTTCCGATGACAATTCCTTCTTCTTTGTCTACAACTTTTGCATTCCAATTGTCAATTTTCCTCATTTTATTGGGAGCTCTTACAACTCTTATCACTATCCATACATATGTCCATTGTGTCAAGCACATTTGCACATGTTGCTCTTATCATTTTCAAAGCATGTTCTTTCTACTTGAGCTCTTGATATTAGCTCTTCTTTTCCCCTCACCTCCCCCAGCTGCCATCCCACATGAATCCTTGATAAGGTATAGATTTTTATTTTCATATCTTATATCATCCTGTCACCCTTCACCCACTTTTCCATTGTTCATCCACCTGGGAGAGGGTTATATGTTGATCCTTGTGATCAATTCCCCTTTCCTCTCTCCACCTAATCATCCTGGTATCTCTAATCTCATTGTTGGCCTTGAGGGCTTTATCTATCCTGAATTTGCTCTGTTGCAGGCTCTTATCTGCAGCAGTGTGCATGTTCTGGTTTAATCCAATTTCTAAGGTAGAGTTGAAGTCATGATAGGGGGGGAAAGGAAACATTAAAAAACTGGAGAAAAGTTGTGTGTTTCATCAGTGGTATATTGCACCGATTGGCTCATCTCTTCCTTGTTACCCTTCTATGAGGAGCTGTCCAATTGCTGCCAGATGGACTTTGGGTCTGTACTCCATTCACATTGGGTATGATTTTGTTATGCCAAATCATGACTTAATCAAGGACAATGTAGTAGCAAGAAATTATTAAACTAAAATGAATGCACAACATGTTGATGGGACAAAAGGAAAGTCAAAGGAAATAGAGGAAAGACCCACGAGGTAAAGTACATTTATAGAGGTCTTAATACAGACATGTACATATATGAATGTATTTATATATAAGGAGAGGGGAATATATCTATGTAATTATATCTATATGTTAAGAATAAAGGTTTCAGATGGACATTGAGTCTCCACTCAAGTACTCTCTCAATGCGAGGATACTTTGTTCTAATAATCCAGTATTCTGTGACACTCATCACCCCAACATGATCACTGAAGACAAAATGAGTGCATAGGCAAATGTGAAGAAAGCTGATGGTGCCAACTATCAAAAGATAGAGCATCTGGGATCTTAAAAGCTTGAAGGTAAACAAGTAGCCATCTAGCTGAGAAGCAACAAAGCCCAGATGGAAGAAACACACCAATCTGTGTGATGAGGTGTTGATGGGATCAGGTACCAGGCATCTAAGACTCAAAACAAAACCAATGTTCCAAAATTGCATTGCATGTTTGATAAATTTCAGCCTAAAAGACATTGGTATAATTCTTCAATTTCTTCATCACTAGTTTTAGTGACTGTTGCAGCAAATTGAATAATAGTGGTGGTGATTAGATTTCTTTTATATTAATATGTATTATCCTATCAAATACTATGTTATACATCAAGATCAACCTTGACATGGCCTATTTAACGATGAATTTAGCATCAGTCCTCTTGATTGTGTCAGTCTGGAATAATAAGCTATGTGATTTTTTGACTTATAATTGCCACTGCCAGTCCATTTCATCTGACATGCAACATATTGATGTTCATGAATTGCATTTCCTTTTTAACATTCAATTTTCTGAAATTCATATATCTCTAGATTCCAATGTCCTATTATAATTATTTTATTTTCAATTTCTTATTATCAATTGCTTTTTTTAGCTGTTTCTTCTCATCGTAAGATGTGCCCCACCAGCAAATTAAGGTCTTGAGGACTTTACTTCAGCAGGATTAATTCATAGAAGTCATTATAGTCTATTTTATTTAGAAAAGTCAGTCTTTCCTCATTCATATTTTGAATGCCTTCCAATCTGAAAGCTCATCTCCAGGCATTATCTCTGATTCTACTCATTAGACTTACAAATAATTCAGAGTGTTCCAAAGCAGTCCATAGGGTTTTAAGCAACTAGTTCCTTTGATGTGGGTATCCCATCCCTTCTTAGTAGTATGTTCTGAATCTAGAAACTCATCTGAAATGTGTTCACCTAGGATGTCCTTGATGGTATTTGAAATACTAGTGATACAGGATTCAGTAACAGCAACACAACATCACCACAATACAACAAACCTGCAGAAAAAGATGGATTTTTCCCAATGTTATTGTTGTTGGTGTTGGGTGCCTTTGAGTGGAATTGAACCCAAAGCCACCCTAGGGACAACAGAATGTGACCCTGCCCAGTTCTGCATCATGCTCACAATTGTTCTTATGTTTAAGATCATTGTTGCAGCCACTGTGTCAATTGATCTCACTGAGGGCCTTTGTGTTTTTGCTGTCCCTCTACTCATCAAGTAGGATGTCCTTTACCAGGGACTCCTCTCTCTTGACATGCTCAAAGTAGGTAAGATGAAGTTTTCCATCCATGCCTCTACAGATCACTCTGCCCATTCATCTTGCCAAATAGATTTGTTTGTCCTTTTGGAAGTCCATGTTTTCCAAATTCCACATCCTACATTCGATATTCTTTGCCAGCATAATTTAAACATGTCAATTCTGATTCAATAGACCATATTCAATATCCATCTTTCACATACATAGCAAGCACTTGAAAAATACTGACAACGGGAAACAAAGATGAAGGAACAGTAGCTAGAAAATATGACCTTGGTGATAGAAATGAGCCTGAAGATCACATGATGTAATTTTAGAAGAATAAGGACTTCCTCATAGAAAATACCTTTTTTTAAAAAAAAAAAGTATCCAATCATTTTACCAGTTAGCATATGATGAAGATCCAACAGTCTCGGAACAAGAAATTCAACTATAATAAAACTATGGCATATGTGAAACCACATTTCAAAGAGTTGAAGGACACTAGAAGCACTCACTTATCTATGTGAAGTAATTTGGAAAGCAGCTCTCTGGCCAAGATTTTTTAAGAGATCCATAGTTGTGTCCATTCCAAACAAAAGTGAACTTTCAGAATGCAAAAATTAACAAACAACATAAATATTGCATGCAAGTAACATTTTATTGAATAGAACTATAGAATGATTGTAGCAGCACAGTGCCAGGGGGATGCCACAAATTTAGCTTAATTCAGAAGAGGATCTAAAGTAAATGAAGCTATTACTGTCTCCTTATGAATCTTGACTGAAAATATGGGACACCAGAGATATTTACATGTGCTTTATAGACTATATAAAGGAATTTGATTATGTGGGAAAATTATGTATAACATTGTAAAAATGGGAATTTCAGAATATTTCAGAGTACCAAAATATTCATCTATAGGCAGTGGGTACTATATCATTTCAAATCAGAAAAGATATGCATTCTGGTTGTACCATTAACTATAGTTAATCTTGATGCTGATGAAAAAAAAATGGAAAAGCTGGACCAGACAAAAAATGTACATGGCATCAGTATTAGAGAAATGCTTTTTAACAACCTTTATTCAATATGCAGATGATATAACCCAGCTTGCTGGAAGAGGATTTTAAGGATTTACTGAAGAAAATATAAGATGATGACCTTCAATATGGATAGCAATTCATGGTAAAGAATTCAAAGTCATCACGATTGGATCAATGGATAGTACAATGATAAATGGAGAAAGGATTGACACTTTTAATGATTTTGTTTTGCTTGGATGCACTAACACAAAGAGAAGTGTTAGGCAAGTAATCAAATGAGGTATTGCATTGGGCACATTAACTTCACCACACTTCTTTAAAGTGTTCAAAAGGAAGGGTGTAACTTTGAGAACTAAAATTATTCTAATCCCAAACATGTTATTTTCTATCGCTTTACATCCAACTGAAGGCTGGACAGTGAAAAGGGAATGTCTAAGGTCAAAGAATGACTTTTAATTAGAGTGTTGGGCTGCTGTTTAGTTCGGTAACATCCAGTTGCATGCAAACCCATCCTCACAATTGCTCTTATGTTTGAGGAAGCACATGGATGCAGTCACAGTCTCAGCCCATCTTGTCATGGAATGTCCTCTTTTTTGCTGCTCTTCTGCTTTGCCAAGCATGATATCCTTGCCCAATGGCTGATCGCTCATGATAACATGACCAAAGTAAATGAGAACATCACTCGCCATTCTTGCCCCCTAGGAAAATTATTGCTTCCCTTTCTCCATGGCAGACTGATGTATTCATTGGCAGTTCATAGTCTATTCAATAAGCTTTTTCAGCACTGTAAATAAAATGCATAGATTCTTCACTTTTCCTTATTCAGTATCCAAATTTCACATATGTACACAGTGAATGAAAATATTATGGTTTGGGCCAGGCACACCTCAGTCCTCAAAATTACATCCTTGATTTTCAATGCTTTAAAGAAGTCTTGTGCACGTGATTAGATAAGCAGCATTAGATAAGTATATTGAAAATACAATGTACTGACAATAATAAACCAATCAGTCTTGCAGGAAATATAAATTCATAATCACCTTTAGGATTGAGGCTGCATGGCCTTTCTCAATTTCCTTTGGACTGATGACTTAAGAGTGAAAAGTCCCTGCAGAATGGCATTGTATTTGGCAAGATGGAGGTCAGCAAATGAGGAAGACACTCAATGTGATGGGTTGGTGCAGTGGGTCAAACAAGGGGCTTCAGCACCAATTGTGAGTTTGGCACAATTATACAGAGGGTCGATATGAGTTTGAGCAGATTAGATGATACCTAACAGAAACATTAGACCTTTGGAGGAAGTGTTGCTTCAGCATTTCAATACTTACCTTTCATGTGAGAGACCAGGAATCAACTTCTGTCCTACATACCTCACTCATAGCCATCACCATCATCGATGGATGGTTGTGTGTGCATATGTGTGTTTTATACTGAACACCCTTGACTACTGTTCATCCTCTGAAAAACCACATTATCCCTGTAAACCACTGTGTTCATTGACAATCACCATCTATCCACTATGTCAGAATCCTATACTATTACCTTAGCCCCAAAGAAAGGATTTTCCCTCCCAGTTTGTCTAGTTCTAAGTGTTATCTTGAGATGTTAGAGTGTCAGTGCTGATAGCTGGAATCAAAACGTAGTGCCGGAGGGATCATATGGGAGGAGATAGAAATGTCCTTCTGATTTTCTGAAGATGTACATCTTTATGGAAGCCAAGTAAATCCCATATTTCTCACACAGTGAAGAAGCTAATGTATTTGAAGTGCTAACTATATTATGAGCAGTCCAAACTGTGTAACCCACTAAGCTATCAAGACTCCAATTCAGGTAAACTAGAATGATTGGCCACTCTCATCCCCCAAATATCATCTCCTCTTGGCATCAATCCTACTTGACTATAAAGTAATGGATAAAACATAGACAATATATTCTGAGAAATTCAGTTTGAATACAGTAGAAGCCCAGACCTCAGTCATAATCCATTCTAGAATGTGAGGCAGTCGAGTTCCAAATCAATGTTTTCCATAAGAAATAACTGACAATGGATTAATCTGTTCATGACCACTGTTTTTATCCTACCTTGCCTTTTCATACAAAACATGACACAGAAATTTCAAGGTAATATGTTCAGAGTTAATTAAATAATTTAAATAAGAAACACAAAGTTAAAAACTCTTTTAACTACAATATGGCCTATAACCTTGAGCTGGTTGAGGATCTGAATCTGTGGATACAAACGTGGAGAGGAAGTATGGAGTGCGAGAGTCATTTTTTGGAAGGGGAATCCCCTTCCCAAAAATCAACAGATAGGTTAAAAAAATCAACAGGTAGTTGCTTTTCAGGAGTTTTTCTTTTCTTTGGCTTTTTCCACTAGGCCCTGGCTGCCTTTCTTTAAAAAAAAAAAATCTGTCTAATGTGGTCAGCTGTTGGCGTTTCTTTAACTGCTTTAGAAAAGATTTCACTACATGAGCATCGACAATATTGATATCGGTTAACCAGTTCCTTGTCATGATGATTATTTTTTAAAAATCCTCTCTCTTAGGAACCACTTTTATTTCAACTAAAACAGTACAACAAACCATAAAAACTAAGAAAGTTATAGCAAGACGCTTGGAACACAGCTGTGAAAGGTTTAAACAACGCGCCCTAGCAATGCCAACTAACTAATGCCAAGTGACCGAAACACGAAGTACTTTTGTTTATAAAACACATGTGCATCGAGTCAGATTATGATATTTTGTTCATGCTTCAATGCAATTTTTTTGATATTTCGCGTCAAAAGTCAATCATGTCGAATACTAATGCGGTAGGACATCAAGGTTCTCTTGTACTGATTTCATGTCTTCCTGGATGAACAAGCTCATCAATCCCTTTATCCTCAGGCTGAAAGTAAAGGCATACATGTAAGAGTCGTCATGGCCCTAGCGCAGAGCAGGGATTCAAGAACTGTGAACTGTATTGATTGTGTATTCTATTGATATAATAAAGGTAAGGCTATTCCTAGTCTTAAACTTTAAGCAACTAGTGGCAATCGGTCCTGAAAAGTCAAATCTAAATAAAATATAAAAAACATGGAATTTGAATTAAGTATGTGAAAAGCACCCCTGGAGTAAAGCTCAAATGAATGACTCACAGAAGTATTAAAACCCACTGACAGATGTACAGCGGGTGAATGTGGAAGATGTCATGAAACCAGAGGGCATTTTTAGAAACAGAAGACAGAAATCCCTCACAGAGTTTAATTGATTGCATCAAGATCGAATGTTTTCGTAACTAATTAAAACTTTCAATTGTAGAAATCAGATAATCTAATAAAGACACATGTGTTTTAAAAATGAAAAAAAAAAAAAAAAGCACCGAAGTCCAAAGGAATTAACTGATTTTTAAAAAGCATCCATGGAATTAGAAACACATCCAAATGTAAAACTGCCTCCTTCATTTCCACCTCCTTAGCACCTTGAAGAATTCCTGGCACAAAGCTCCCACTGCTTTGAATCCATTTCAACTCATTAATGCCAACTAACTACATGGGTGGTCTGGCTGGCTCCTGAGTGACAGAATGCATGCACATGTACGTGAGTGAATGAGAGCAAGCAGGGAGGATGTATGCGTTCTGTGACTCTCACCTAGAATTTCTACTTTTAAAATGTAGACTGTGGACCCCGCATGGATCGAGATTCTAAATGGGTGTCTGTGTCCCTGGAGTCAGTCTGCCAAACCAAACTCAGTGTTACAGAGGCTGCTCGGTCTGACTGTGAGCCTGTAGGTCAGAGTAGAACTGTCCTCCTTGGTTCCCGAGATTGTACAACCTTAAAGGGACAGGAAGCTTCATCTTCCTCTCCAGAATTCCTGGTGATATTGAACTATTGACCTGTGGTTAGCAGTCCAATGTATAACTCACAGCACATAAGAATAGTGGGAAAATAAGAGCATTATACAGAAGAGAGCTACAATGAACAAAGCAGCATTGAAAAATATATTTGCTTGTGTTCTGATGAATGAAAGAAAAAATGTTTAAATAGGTTTGAGATTCATTGAGAAAGAAAAACCCCACTGTGTTCATTTACTTTACCAAATGTCTCATGTAGTGTCTGGATTCAGTCCAATTATCTAGTCCTCCAGAGGTATGTTCGATTTAGACAGTCTTACAAGAAAAAATGATTTCTCTAAAAAATACCCTACATGATTTTCCTGGTGTGAAAGGACTTACTAATGAAAAAGTAAATTCTGAAAGAAGTCCTCTGCACTGGCTAGAAATGAGTCAAAGTCAGCTCTTTGCCTCAGCTTGCCTAAATATACCTGTGCAGATTGAAAAGGAAAAAAAATGTCACTGAATTACTGCTCATGCATCAGAGAGAAAATTAAATGAGAGACTATTTAAAGTAAATTACAACTAATAGAAACATCAAATTTACAAAGTCACTGCTCTGCTTCAGAAGTCCCTTAATGTATCTTAAGTCTTAAATCATAGGCCCCAGTAATAGACTTGGACAGATTTCCACTGCAATTTGTATATGGCAATGACATTTTCTTACAGGAGTTGAAGAACTGTTATCATTCAGAGTGACTGTCTTCCCCTTTCTTAAGCTTTTCTATCTATAGATATTCCGTTTTAGAAAGCTTTGTGAAGTACCAATATAACTAATTCTTGTCAGTTGTCCAAAAAAGAAAAAAAAATACATTAAAGACTTTCTACTACAACCTGAAAAATCTGAGAAAGAAAATCAAGGAAGATTTGCTTTTTGAAATAATACTTTTTCATTTATAGGCATCCTGAAACCCAATAGACTTCTTTGCTACAACTACTATTGTGCTTGTCCAGTGTGCTCTGCATGTATTTCACACAGATAATGTGCAAATTCTAGTTCCTCCCAACTCTGCCATGTCTTTTTCACAAACTGTTTGCTTTGCCAATTTTTTCACATGTTACTTAAAATAATGACATAAATTTTCAAAATTAATTGAATGGGGGCTTCAAGCAAGCTGTCCTCTGTATTCCTGTGATCTAGGCAGGGTCTTCATGTATAGAAGTTCTGTGAAGGAGCTGCTCTTAGCAGTGAACTTACTCCCAGGGCTTGGGTGCCAGTGTGAGGTTTATACCGTGACAATGTATGACACTCAACTTCCTGACACAATTGCTGAAGACAAAAGTGGATGCATAAGCAAATGTGATGAAGACAGTTTATGGTGCCCATATATTAAAAGATATAGTATCTGTGATCTTAAAGACTTGGTGTTAAACAAGCAGCCATCTAGCTGGGAAGTAACAAAGTCCACATGGAAGAAGCACATCAGCCTCTCTCTATGATCATGATGTGTCCATGGTATAGGTATAAGAAACTCAAAGCAAGCCATTGAACTGATTTAAAGGAGCCTAAAGTGGAGACCCAACACCCACCTGTAATATGGAAAAGCTGTAAATGCTTACAAAATAAAATTATTTAAAAAATTAATAATAATGGGATAGTCTCTCAAAAAAGGACCTCATCAAAGAGATGATATGTGCAGGGTGCAATATATCACTGATTAGACACATGACTATCCTCAAGTTATTTAATAGTTCCTCTATCTCACTGTTATGACCTTAGTTATACTTCACTAATTTTGCTAGGGCTGCATAGCTCATTTGTATAATGGAGATCATTAGATGCATGAAATCCAGGATAGATAAAACCCTCAGAAATAGTCATGGGAGTAATGATTTACTTAGGGTACAGAAAGAGGGGGTGGGGAGAGAAAAAGAGGGAATTGTTAACAGGGATGACTGCATAACTCCACTCAAGTGGAATGAACAACAGCTTGTATGTGAATGGATACTTTAGCTGGGGCAAGATTTGGCAACAGTAATATTAATATATGATAGATTAAGAACTCATGGTTGTGGTACGTATGTGAGGGAGGGGTGAGTGGGAACTGATATCAAAGAGTTCAAGAAGAAATAAAATGATGCTATTGAAAATTATGGTGATAGCAGTTGTACAACTATTTTTGATAATGGACCTATGAATTGATATGTCTGTTAGTGCTGCTAATTAAATGATTTTTAAAAGATTTACAGCTTTGGAAACCCTTTACAGGGTTCTTATGACTCATAATCAAATTCATGACAGTGGAGTGGAAAAGACGATTGTTTATAAAGAACTCAACAGAAAGCAGTATGATTCTACTTAGCTTCCGTAAATGTTGGGTGTATAGGTACAAATGAGACAATTGATAAAGGGAAATTATTTGTCCAACAAGTGAAATATTGTGGGAGATGATTTTAGCACTGCTATAATTATGAGGGGGAAACAAATCTGTTCTCTTATTTTGAACAGCATCAGCACACATTTTAATGGTCATCTTTGTAGCCCATCTATCCCAGTGGACTTTGAGGCCCTGCAGAGTCTCGGCCAATTTTGCTCATCATGGCTATCTAGCATTGAAATCAGTATCAGCCTGAAAGAAAGTTTTTGTGAAATTGAATTACTCTATAGTGTTCTTGGATTATAACAATCTGTTAAACAAGTCTTACTTTATTTTATATAGAACTGAAAACTTTACAAATGAGTGTGACTGGTATAATGCTGTGCAGAGTGATGTGAATAAGGGAGTGAGAATTAATATTTTGTCAACATAAGCTAGAAGAAATATGCAGGTGAAGAAAGAAGTAAGAAAGCAATCAAATTTGAAAACAGAACTATTATCACTTCATAATTGAAATATGAAAGTGCCTATATAGGATGTGTATGCTCATTTAAAATGCAAAGCAATATGGAAGGACATGCTAGAACTTCCTTCTCTCCAGTTGTGTAATTAAAATAAATGAGTTTTCCATTCACACAAATCCTGCCCACGTTATTTCAGATGATTCTACCTAGAAAGAAATGGATATGTTAATCTTTTGCAAGCACTAAAGGTATGTAATGGACATGAAAGCTGTTCCTAAGTGATGGATATTTTTTTCTACTAAAGGATCAATGTTAACAAAAATAAAAGAAGAAAGAAAAAAATAGAGAGAGAAGATGAAGAGCTGGAGAAGCAGAGATTCCACATCAAATTCATTTAAGCAGTACATGATCTTTTCAATACCAACTTATTTGATTATTATTTATAGACCAATACAATGGTCAAAAAATATTAGAATAACTCCCTTAACAATCACTTGAGAGAACTTCATGGTAATTTTTCATTAAAGAATCAAATTTTTCTCCAAGAATTTTAATTTTTCTGGGGAAGTTTAGACCAAAAAGTAAAAGCACAGGGGTCTCAGCAGCAATGAAGAATTTCTAAGAAAGGGCACCCAAAGAAATTCACCCAAAACACACACACACACACACACACACACACACACTCGCTGATCAAAATCTCCCAGTCACACACTAGACCTCTGAGGAATCAGGAGATTCCTATAAGAAATGCATGTTGTGTAGCTTCTAATGCTTTTTTAAAAAAAAAATTCACAATAAATGACAAGTGATTATAGATTGCAATAATGAAACAACTCAAAGATGGAAGGAGTTTGGAGGATATCAACTGTCATGAGGTATGAAACATTTCACAATTCCACAAGGAATTTCACAGTATATGGACAAGGTGCTCGAGGAGACTTAGATTGAGGCCCTGACCTGATCTAGCAAGGGAGCTTCAATTACTTTTCATTCACTTCACTATACAAAGACAGACTATATTTATCTATAATGGAATGCTAATGAATGCAAATGTTACATGACCATAAAATAATGCTTTGCTAAGACATCACAAGATAAATCCTGGAGGGGAATGCAGATCAAGAAGATAAATTAATTCTAGTTCCAGGGAAACTGAACTTTATAGCAAGCTTCAGTCTTTAGAAATATGAAGCAATGAATAGGGTTGATATTAAAACATAAGGGATTTGGTTAGATGGCAATTTAAAAAAAGACACACACAAAATTACTCCAATAAAGCAACATTCTAATATGAAACTTCTGTACAAAGGAAGGACACAAATTTTTCATATATAACAATATTTTACACATGACAAATTCAAGGGGCAAAATGTCCTTTTAAAATTTGCTTATAAAAATTGCTGCAGATGACACTGGGGTGTACAACAGAGCAGCAAGGACGGCAGAATGATGAAGTCCTCAGGGAACACCAAAAAGAGACTATGGAGTCAGGCCTATGTGCCCCATCAGACTCAACTCAACTGCATCACACGCGTAAAGGACAACAAGTAACCTTGAACTATTTATAGGATTTGTTGTTGTTGACGTTGCTGCCTTTCTGTTGTTGTTGTTGTTATTTTAGCTATTGTTTTATTTCTTATTCTCTTGTGTCACGGTATATTGTTATCACTACATTTCTATCTTGAAGGGATAGGGGGGATAAATAAGCCAGAAAAGAGAATAGCAGGATGACAGCTCTGGGGAGATATGGGAGAAGGGAAGATGGGGGGAAAAGAAGTGGGTGCTGATAGGCCCAGGGACAAGGGGATGGAAAGTGACCGATGGCAAGGAGGATGTAGGATGTCTGGCAGGGCTAGATCAAGAACAGCATAGCCCAGAGGAATTCCTGAAACCCAAATGAAAGCTGACCATGAGAGTGGGACAAGAGGAAAGTAAAAAGTAATAGATGAAAGAACTAGGAGGCACAGGGTATTTATGAAGATCTAAACACGGACATACAGGGACATATGTAAATATATTCATATACAACAAAGGGCAAATAGATCTATGTACATATATTTATAGGACTAATGTTAAGGGAACACATTGACAGTGGGCCCCTACTCGAGGATTCCCCCAATACAAGAACAACTTGTTCTGATAAGTTGGCATTCTGAGATGCTCACCTTCCCAATAGGATTGCTGAGGACAAAGTGGATGCATAAATAAATGTGGTGAAGAAAACTGATGGTGCCTGACAATCAAAATACATAGTGTCTGAGGGTCTTAAAGGTTTGATGATAAACAAGCGGCCATCTAACTGAAAAACAACAAAGTCCACATAGAAGAAGCACACCAGACTGTCCCAACAGGATCGATACAGACAAAGCGGATGCATAAGCAAATGTGGCAAAGAAAGCTGATGGTGCCTAGTTATCAGGGAACATAACGTCTGGGCAGGCTTGAAGATAAACAAGCAGCCATTTAGCTCAGAAACAGCAGAGTCCACATGGAAGAAGCACAGCAGCCTGGGTGATCGCGAGGTGTTGAGAAGATCAGCTACCAGGCATCAAAGGAAAAAAAATCATATTATTGTGAATGAGGAACAGTGCAGAGTGGGGACCCAAAGCCCATCTGTGGGTAACTGGACATTCCCTCAACAAAGATCCAGGGAGGGAATGAAGAAGTCAGGAGGCAGTGTAGCAATGATGAAACACATAATGTTCCTCTAGTTCTTGAATACTTCCTCTCGAAACTCCCCCACACCCCCATCTACCATGATCATAGTTCTACCTTACAAATCAGGCTGGTCTGGAGGATTTACATCTGTACAGATAGGAACTCAAAACACAGAAAATTCAGAATAGAAAAACTCCTTAGAATCAGCAGTGAGAGGTGCAATAATTGAAGGGTGGAGGGAAGATGGGGTAGAAAGGGAGAACAGATTGCAAGAATCAATATGTGGCCTCTTCTCTGGGGGATGGACAGCAGGGAATTGGGTGAGGGGAGACATCGGATGTTGTAAGATATGACAAAATAATAATAATTTATAAATTATCAGGGGTTCATGGAGAGAGGAGAACAAGGAGGGAGGGCAAAATGAGGAGTGAGTAACAGGGACTCAAATGGAAAGCAAGCGTTTTGAGAACAATGAGGGAAACAAATTTACAAAAGTGCTTGACAAGGATGTATATGTGGATTGTGATAAGAACCCCCAATAAAATGATTTTTTTTTTAAAAAATCACTGCACGCATCTATGTGAAGCAGCATTACAAAAAATAGAAAACAAAAAATTCCAGGAAGACTCTTCCCTACATAGAGGACCTAGTTTTTTCTGGAACACTACTGGATGGTTTATCTATGCTATTTTATCTAAATTACATGATTTGCCTCTAAATTGACTTATTTAATTATTTTTACCCTTTATAACTTTAATATTCACCTGTCAGTGGGCTATACTACAGTTACTTCTGTGCTGTTTTAAGGTTGTAAGCTATACCACCAGTATTTCAAACATCACCTTGGTCATCTATGATGCACAGATTATTAACAGAGTTTACAGACTAAAACAGACTAGAAAGAGGGGTGTGAGTGACAATCTACTTCTAAGAATTTAGCCTACCTGATAAATAGCAATGGGACATTGTCTGAAATAGTCTTTGAAGATGAGGCTCTCTATGGAAGTCACTAAAAAATACCACTGAGGAAAAGCTCCCCATCAAAGTCGAATCAATTTTAATGAAGTAGATAGGGAAAAACTTCCACAACCTTCATCTGCTATTGTTGCAAAATTTAGAGTAAGAAGAAACAGTTATAAACATCTATTAAAAACCAGAACTTGGAATATACATACTTTAATCTAGGAAATGTGGATGTCATGAAAGATGAAATGGAACACATAAAAATGAATACTTTGGGCACTAAGAATCTGAAAAGTACTGGTTCTAGAAACATTGAATTGGATAAGCATGTGGGGTTTTATTATTCCAGAAAAAATAAATAGAAGAGGAATAATGTCATTTTAAGATCTATCATAAAGTACAACTCTGATGGTTAAGATAATATCCATATATCTACAAACAAGTTCAGCCAATCTAATATTCAAATTGATGTACTGACAAAAGTCAAACATGTAGAACTTGGAGGATTTTACCAATGATAAAAAATGTGCCTACAATTTCCATAAAAACATCATACTGAAAATTATATACTCCTTCAAACAGAGAACAAGAGAGAGAATTGCTTACTAAATTATAGAGTAATTGGTGGAGCTCCAGTGGTGTAAGTGGTTGAGCACAGGATTGCAGCCCATGGGCTTGGAGGTTCAAATCCAGTGGCGGCTCTCAGGAGCAGCATTGGGTAGCTCCCACGACCATTTGAAGGCAGTGATGCCCAAAAATAAAACAAACAAAAAAATTAAAGAGTAATTACATCTACTAATAAAGTTCTAATTAGAAATTCTTTGCAGTGAGATCCTGAAATATTAAGTTATCTGCAGTACTAGACAGAAGGAACTAGTGACATTTCATTTTGAAATGTATTATGCACAATGCCTACACTGAAATGCTAGTAATAATTGAAAATTGATAATCTAACCATAGATGAGGTGCTCCATTTGTTATACATGAAACTCAATGTATATGATAGCTTGTCTGAGGTCTTCTAATGTCTGATACCTGATCCTGTTGACACCTCATGATCACAAGTGTTGGGGTGGACTTTGTTGTTTCCCAGCTAGATGACTGCCAGATGTCATTAGCTTTCTTCATCACATTTGCTTATGATCTCTTTTTGTCTTCAGTAAATATGTTCTATGAATATAACAATATTATTCACAGGAAAACGATAGTGTTAGGAATCAAAGATATCAAAGATAACTCACTGCTTTAAAATTCAGCATACACTTACTTCCACTCATTGGTGGTATTGCTAATATTACAGACTGTATTGTATAGGTTTGAAAGTATAATCCCCTCAGAGTATATGATACTTCAGTACTTTGGAAATGCATGCCATAAAAGTGTTCATTAGTTGCCTGTCTCTACCAACACAACTTTTTCTCTTAAGTAATTGCTATGAAAATTCAAAGTGAATTGCTGCAATTTTAATTGTGTTGTCCAAATTCATTTAGAAAATGATTTCTTACTTTCTATGCAATGAGGATAAAAGCCTCTTGTGTCACTTTTCTTACGTCAATGATCTAGATTTGACCAAAAATTATATACATATATGTATATAAATAAATCCCAACATACAATAACCTATAGATTAGAAGAGAACAGCACCTAGAAATATGGTGATTCCAATGTTCTCTTCATTGGCAAAAATTGAGGAAACGAAGTCTTATTCTCAAAGAAGATAATTGTGATCTGGATTCCCAGTGCTACTGCAACACAAATAATACATTGGATGATTTTTTAGAATAGCAATTTGTAGTTGTTATAGTTCAGGAAAATAGATGTTCAAATTCAGGGCACTAGTTCTAGTGAACATATCAATTCTAATGAGCAAAAATATGCTTTTAGAGGTAGCAGTCAAGATGTCCAATGACACATTATATAGGCTACATTATCTGCCTAAGGTTTCTTTTTCTTTTTTGTGTGTGTGGCATCGCTGCCCTGGTGGGAGTAGAAAGCCCAGTTTTGCTTCTGGAGAGCTGCTGCTAGATTTGAACCATCAACCCTGTGGGCTGCAGTCCCGTACACAACCACTGCGCCACCAGGGCTCAGCCCCCTAAGGTTTCTTTAGACTGCTGAAAAGCAAGAATATTATTTTGAGGACTAAGGTACATTTGATCCAAACTATCATCTTTTCAATAGTCCCCTGTGCACATGAAAGTCAGACATTGAATAAAGAAGACTGAAGAAGAATAGATGCATTTGAATTGTGGTTCTAGAGAACAGTATTGAACAGACAGTAGACTGCCCAAAGGACTATATTTTGGAAGAAATATGTCTTGAAAGAAATATTGGCAGAATGCTCTGGAGAGGCAAGGCAGGTGAGACTTCATCTTACACACTTCAGACATGTTGTCATGAAAGGCTAGTCTCCGGAGAAGGATAACATGCTTAGTAAAGTAGAAGAAAAAACAGGACAGCAAAAAACAGGAAGGCTCTTGATGAGCTGGAATGACACAGGGCTGCATAGGAACAATATTGAGGTGTCACAGAATTGGGCAGTGTTCTGTTCTGCACTGGGTCGCTCTGAGCTGGAACCAATTCAATGAAACCCAACAACAATGGTTTTCGAAGAGAGGGAGCTCTGGTGGCATAGTGGGATTACATGTTGGGCTGCTAATTGCAAGCTCAGTTGGTCAAACACAGCCACTGTGTGGGAGAAAGATGTGGCCTTCTACTCCCTGAAGACTTCGTCTCAGAAACCCACAGAAGTAGTTCTCTTCTGTCCTATCCGGTTGCTATGCACTGGAATAGACTTGATGGAAGTAGGTTTTTTTGGTTGCTGTTGTTTTTCTTTTTTCTGAGTGTTTTGGGGTATGCCCTTCTTGGGCGATGGTCTCAGGAGTCCCTTGGTGTTCCTCATGCCCCTTGGAATCGGTCTTCTGCCTTGCGCATATCTTAGTCAATTCTTCAATTTTCATAACTCTGCAGGGATCACAGGTAGAGCCTGACTATTTTGATATGAGTTCATGAATGTAACAGGAGAACATCTCTCTTTTCAAAGAAAGTCATGTTCACAAATACAGAGGCTAAGATTTCAACCCATATTTGGGGGACATAATTCAATCCATAAAAATTGTCATTAGAAATGTACTTCATGAATTTCAAGTGGAGGAGTTTTTCAAGCAATGGGAGCTCTTTTGGTTTCATATTCAAACAATATATTTCTGTTAGGATGCAGAAAAGTGTTTGATCTATATTGTAGTCCATTAAAATAGCTCTATCCCCCAAATCAAAAATCTAAGGCTAACTTTCTGATTATTGTCACACAGCTGTTTGGGGAAAGGCTTGCAAAGTCATAAATATTTTATTTCATTTTGGTTTTCTTAGAAAAATAAAGGCTTTATAGCCCTGGTGGTGCTGTGTATTAGGTATAAGATTGATAACCTATCTCTCTTGACCCACCAATCCCCTAGGACAATATTCTTGCTCAAGGAGCCAATGTATAGAAGAATCTTAGGGCCAACCCCACCATAAAACAGGATATACCCTCACAGACTCATTGAACAACAGGTGACAGCATGGGAGACAGTGTGGGAATTGTGCCTGGGATGACTCCCTCGTATCAGGACAAAATATGAGGGAAGTTCAATAGAGCAACAAGGGGAGCAAAGCAATGAAATCTCTGAGAAAACCCCCAAATAGACAAATAGACTCAGGAGGCCAGGTTAAGTATTCAGGCAGCAGATGAACATTAGGTGTCTACTCAAGTACTCCCTCAACATAAGAACACTTTGTTCTAATAACCTGGTATTACGGTGATGCTCACCTTTCCAACACGATCACTGAAGACAAAGCAGGTGGATAAGCAAAGATGGTAAAGAAAGCTGATGGTGCCTGACAATAAAAAGATACAGCATCTGTGGTCTTAAAGACTTGAGGATAAAGAATCATCCATCTAGCATGGAAACAACACAGCCCAAACCAAAACTTATGATCATGAGGTATCAACAGGATCAGGTATCATATGACCCCAGACAAACAATCATATCACTATGAATGTGAGGCTGTAGCAGATTGCAGACACAATTTCCATCTATAGACAACTGGACATCCCTTCACAGAAGGGAAACAAGAAAGGGATGAGCCAGCCAGGGTGTAGTATAGCACCAGCAAAACATACAACATTTCTCTAGTTCTTCTAATACTTCCCCCTTCCCCCAATATGACCCCAGTCCTACCTTACAAATCTGGCTAGACCAAAACATACATACTAGCACACATAAGAGGTCTCATCACATAGAATCTAGGACAGATAAACCGCTCAGGAATAATAATGAAAGTAATGAAATCATAAGCAAGAGGTGAGGTGGGAGAAGAAAGAGGAAACTGATTACAATGAAGTATTACTCTCACCCACCCCAAAACCAGCACAATGAACAATGAAAGCATGGGTGAATGGAGACAGTAGGTAGTATAATATATGAAAATAATAATAATTTATAGTTTATCAAGTATCCCTGAGAGTTAAAGGGTGGGGGAGGTAGGAAAAAAAATAAGGAGTTGATATCAGGGGTATCAAGGATATCAAGGATATTTGCTCTTATAAAGATTTATAAATTTCTATGTAAGGTGTCGATGAGTCACCAGGAACTTCATGGCTATGAGTTTGGTTTGGCAGAGCAGTGCCAATAAGATATCTGGGAAATTTTTGTTTTCCTTTAGAATATAATGTTTTCCATAGGAGCACATATTCATTAACTTTAATTCATTAACATAATTATTAACTTTAAATGATTAAGAGTGAATTTTAACTTGCGGGATCATAAAGTTCAAGTTTAGTTCAGTCAGTTAATTAGAATGGTAAATGCCATATCTAAAGTAATTGCATATCTTCAGATTTCTAAACCAGTATTACTAATGTCAGTGCACTACAGTGCACTACAAATGAAAGCATTTTTCTCCTTTAAAATAGACTTTTGCTGGGGAATTAGAGAAAGAGACAGTCATAAGCAATCACTCTATATTTTACTTAGTCCTTAAAAGCCCAGACTCTATAAACAAAGCACCCCGGTCTTTCCCAATCTTTCCCAAGATTAATGAAACTTGGGAGATTTACTCAACCACCAAATGACTACACTTTGTGAATTGATTTCCTCCACTCTCTAGTAAGGCTAGTAGTAATTCCTATTGTACTAGTTTGCTATGAGGACTGAGTGGACATATCTAGATCATTTTAAACAGTGCCTGGCATACAATATATTCTACAAACTACTTTAACTATTCAAATCCAGTGAGAACCATAAGTACAGATCACGTGTTCCAAAAAAATGTGTATGTATGTGTGTGTAAGTGTGTGTTTGCAAATTCAGAGTCCTACAGAAGCCAGTCAAACAGCTTGGGTCAATTGTATCATGCTAGCCTGTATTTTGGGAACAGACATAGTTACATAATAAACACACAGGAATACCATCATTTCTACAGAGAAATTTGATCTTGTTTCTGTTTTCTTATATATGGTCTCTCCAGCTTTCTAGGTTTCCTCTCTGATAAGTATAAGTACAAAAATAGTTGCTGTTCCTTTTAGAGGACACCTGCTCTGTGTGGGAGAGGCCAGAAAAGGTACTCTGATGAAGTGAAGAATATAGACTGTCAGCAAAAGGGGAAAACCACAAATCTTAGTGTATGGCTGCCTCAGAGGAATATGTAATTCCAAATTACCTTATTTTCAACAGGCCAAAATCTTTAGTTCTTAGTGATTTTTTTTCATTTTACTTTATTGGCGACTCTTACATCTCTTATCACAATCCATACATGCATCCATTGTATCAATCAAAGCTACATATGTGTTGTCATCATCTTTTTGAAAATATTTTCTTTCAACTTGAGCCCTTGGTATCAGCTCCTCCTCTTTTTTTTTTTGCTTCCCTCTCCCATTATCCTCTCCATGAACCTTTAATAATTAATATTTGATCATGTCTTATATTGATTGCTGTTTCCCTTTACCTACTTTTCTGTTCTTTATCGGGGGACATATATTGATCATTGTAATCGGTTTCCCCTCCTTCTTCCCCACCTTCCCCTTATCCTCGTAGTTCCATTACTTTTCTTATTGAGCTGATGGGGGTTTATCTTTCCCTGATTCCATGTGCTGCAAGCTATTATCTGTATTAGATACATGTTGTAGTCTAGTCACATTTGTAAGGAAGAATTGGGATCATAATAGTTAAAGAACTGGAGAAAAGTAGTGTGGTAAGCCGGTGCTATACTGCACCCTGAATGACTCACTGATTCCTTGTAGCCCTTCTGTTCTGTAAGGGGATTTCCACTTGTCTGCAGATGCCTTTTCTGTCTCTTCTCTGTCCAGCCCCATCCCTCATTCACATTGAAATGATAGTTTTGTTTTGTTCTGTCTTGGGTCTTTGAGGTCTGAAACCTGTTCCCATCAACACCTCATAATCACATGGGCAGGTGTGCTTCTTCTATGTGGACTTTGTTGTTTCTCAGCTAAATGGCCATTTGTTCATTTTCAAGCACTTAAGACCCCAGATGCTATATGTTTTGATAGCCAGTCACCATCAGCTTTCTTCACCACATTGATTTATGCACCCACTTTGTCTACAACAATCCTGTCAGGGAAAGTGAGCATCACAGAGTCCCAGGTTAGTAGAATAAAGTGTTGCTGTGTTGAGAGAGTATTTGAGTGGAGGTCCAATCTCTGCTGCAATAATTTTTAATAAATAAATATATGTACATAGATATCTTACCCTATCATTATACAGAAATATATTTACATAAATACAGACCTGCATTTAGACCTCTAAAAACCCTCACTGCCCCCCCAGTTCTTTCCTCTATTTCCTTTTTTCCTTCCTCTTCTCCCACTATAATGTTCAGCCTTCATGTGTGGTTAGGTAATTCCTCTAGGCTAATTGTCCTTGATAAAGCTCTTCAACCCACCCGTCCCAAACATCCTATGCTCTTCTCACTATCGATTTTAGTTCACTTGTTCTTCCCTTGTCACTGAGTTTGTTGGCCACTGCTTCCTTTCCCTGTCTCCCCCTGTCTCATGTACCCTGGAGCCATCTGTCCTCTTGTACTCTCCTCCAGATTGTTTGTCCTGCCTATCTCGTCCAGATAGACATGCAGAGGCAATGCGCGCAAAAACAAGGCAAAGTGAAACAAAACAACGAAAGAAAACAAACAAAATAACTAAAGCAAAATTAAATAAGTAAAACAAAATAATAATAACCTAAAAAGAAAAGGTCTGAAAAGTCCATGAACAGACCTGGAGCTCTTTCAGTGATATTTTTAGACACATGTTGGCAGTTTCATGAGTTTTGCTTATAACATCTCATGTGACTATAGACAATGCACAGCCTGTGTTCTATATTGTGATTAGTGTTATAATAACTGCAACAGAAAATAAATTTCTTTACATGTGGTCATTTAAAAT
The DNA here is from genome assembly GCA_004026705.1 of Nesogale talazaci. NCBI lineage: Eukaryota > Metazoa > Chordata > Mammalia > Afrosoricida > Tenrecidae > Nesogale > Nesogale talazaci. Next base: position 130,306 of record PVJH01002079.1, on the reverse strand, counting down.
TTATTTTCTTACCTATATAATGCACTTATTTTTATAGGCATCAACTAGGTTATTATGAGTTCTATTTATGAATTAATGTTTCCATCTAATATACACTACATTTTATGAATATTGCATGGATATTTAATTAAATAAATTTGGGGAAACTATATATTTACATGTATGGTATGTAAAGAAATATAATTACATTTACTTTGGCATAGTCTTATATTGTTCCACCTTTGTACTGCAAACCTTCCCAAGTGTTCAGAATATTTTAAAATAATTTTATTGTATTCTATACCTGTACTCAGAAATTAGTAATAGCTTGCGCTAATTGCTTTATAGACACACATATAAGTAAAAAAAGTATTGCTCAAATTTTCAGAAATGTTTGGTGAGCAAATAAAAATACAAAAATGTACAGTTATTCTTTCTCAACAAAGCTTTCTTAAAATCTACACATATGTGAAGGTGTTATTACCATCTCTGTAATCATTAGTGAATTCTTTGTTTCTCAATTTATACCAAGATAAATTAGAAATTGTGTCATTCTTTGGGAATTCAAATTGTGCTTCTTTTGAATGATTTTAGCTCTGGTAACAAAAATACATTTGGATGATAAATATTAAGTATTTAAGGTAGAACAGGTAATATCAGGACTGCAGGTCCTAGTGAGATTCTCATAGGACAACCCTGGGTTACACACAAGAATGAACAGGTGATTGGAAAAAAAAAGTGAATGAAAAAAATTGCCTCAGAAAATGTACCTGGCCTTTTCTCAGCCATATGATTTTTAATTTTTAAAAGTCTCCATAATAAGTTCAGGTGTTCAACCAGTATCCTTCAAAAATCTATCAAAATTTCCTCTTTTAAATTTCAAAACACTATCACCGTAACTTTTTGAGTGGACCCATCTGCCTTGCGTCTAACAGGCTTAGCACAGCTACTCAGAGGACACTTTGAATTAGAAAGCTTTTCTGAAGGGACCCTTCCAATATTAAGCCAAGTGTTTTACAGAGAAAGACCACTTTCTAGTGGTCTCAAAGCAATGTTAAATTAAAAAAAATAAAAATATTAATGTATGTTTGAGCTAGAAACATACAGATAGTAACTGTTGAATTCTCCTCCTGCAAAGATTTACAGCATCGGTATCCCTATTTTGAGATGCTAGGAATCAGAGTCGCTTGGGGGATGTATCACCTTTATGGATTACTTGAAAGGAATAACAGACATTATGGCCCTTCACCCCCAAATCTTTTAACATGAAGTTCTCAAGATTTTTTTTAAAAATTTTGAACTTTGGGCAAAATGGAGCTATTTGTTTCCAAAATGACAAATAATAAGTCTTTTTTTGGCATGAAGTTGCATTATAAGTTGTACGCTATACATCAATTATTCATGTAATAAACATTATCAAATGTTTTTTGTTTTGTCAGATTCTGCATTAAGCTCAAAGATAAAAAACAGGGTGCTGCTATTCACAAAGCTAATGTAGAATTAGCAAAATACTGTTTCTACTTCACATAGTGAGGACTATGTGCTTTGTGCAATGACTAAAGCAAGAAGAGAGGATTATGGGATTCTAGAAGCTCTCAGCCAGGATCATTGTCAGAGCTTAATCTATACTGAGAAGTATTTTAACACAGATTTAAAGGATATTCTAAATTTATTTGGCCAAGTAACCCAGAATAGGATAATCTTGACCTAGGAAGAGTGACACTGTTGAAGTGAAGAAAATCATGATGTTGTCAGGACCTAACTGTGCAAACTATGATGTCCAGAAATAACTGGGTAGTCCACTTCAATGTGGCAATGTAAGGAAACATCTGACAGAATGAGAGTGAATGGAATATAGGGACGGGAAGTCAATCTGGGTACCCAAACAAACTCTTCTGAATCTTTCCCCCTCTCTGCACCCTTTGTAAGTTGCACGTGCTTTTAAACTACTGACTAAGCATCCAAAGGTGCAGTGTTACTAAAATCCATCTCCTTTGCTTTTCTATTTAGTAAAAATGACATCAAATTCTCTACAAGGATCAAACTCATGATCTTGACCTTCAAGATACTCATGAAACGAATTAAATTTAACAGCTCAGACAATTAACTTTTCTGCAAGTAGCTTTAAATATATGACCTTTTAGGTTTTGAAGATGGTAAAGCAGAAACAACTAGAATAAATGAATGAGGAAACTGCCACATTACCTTTAACAGAAAGTTAAAATAACTATGTATTTGCCGAAGTGAGATTATTGATTTATAGGATTTTACTACAACTGCAAATATTATTTCCAAATGTTTGCAAGACTGAGAGGTGTTCTTTAGATTGCTGAGATGTCTAGTCTGATAGAAGCATCAGCGCATATAGTAATTGTAAGGGATCATATAATTTATAAATTTCCAATCTGATGAGTTGCATCAATATCCTTGCAGTACTCACTACAAGTAGACATTTAACCTGTATTCGACTATTTTAAGACATCAGAAATAACTTTCTTGACTAAGTAGTCTATTTTTTTACTATTGCAAATACTACAGTAAAATATTCCTGCAAACGTACATCCTAGTCAGAGTTCTTCACATTGGGGTAACTAAAATTATGTCTATCTTCTCTTCTAAATCATGACCTCTTAATATTTTGAGTTTACAAACATATTCTCCTTGAATTTCCAGTCCTACAAAGTAAGATTTAATTTTTCATTCATTACTTCAATCTATCAAGACAATTTGCACTGTCTATTATTGACTTACCTAAACCAAAGTGAGATTACTATTAAGAAAGGTAAATACAGACTTGCTCATGGTTAGTAACTAATCTGTAGTGAACAAGTTCACTTTTTAGTATATATACCATATCAAAGATTCTTCACTTCAGCATGATTGGCATGTAACTCTTTCTCAAATCCAAAGGAACTTTAAAAAATATCAAAGCCTCTTTTCAATCTTAAAGTTTCTGGCAGGGAAGGGTTATAAAGTGTGGGAAATGGCACAGGATTAGTTGTGCTTACATATTAACCTTCATTGAACAATTTCTTATATTATATTTAAAAGCAGAAAAATATACAACAGAAAATTATTAATAGCCACAAACAATCTTGTTCCTACCATGTTAATTGGGATATTGTCCCAGGTTTAAATGCTATTCAATATTTTAACATACAACACGTGTGTTTGCATATATATGTATATATTAGATTCACACACACACAAACCAAGTCCTATTGTTGAGATCTGCACACTCACCTCCTAAAGTAGTCTGAATAGTGTTGTTCTTTAAAGCCTCTGTGGTTTCAGATAACAAGAAACAAGATGGCTGGAAAATCTAATGAAAATGCTACCTGCTAAAGCTGCCACAATGCTCAATAGAGGAGCTGGGGCTGCTTCCCGTGGAACACAGTGAATCGTGCTGTCATTTGGGTGCATCAGTTCAAGTTTGACTCATGTGATGTGAATCGGATCAACTCAACTGGATTTTCAAGGCCAGGACTCTTCAGAAGCAGAGAGTCATGCCTGACCCTTTGGTAGGTGAGAAACAACCCTATAATGATTCATTTTGTAAATATTTATATTATTAACATTGTCATTAATCAGTAGTTTATAGAAATCATTCTTTTAATTTCTAAAACATTTGCCATGGCAACTGCGGTATACCTTCTTCCATCCATAGTTGGCCTAACTTCTCTTGATAGTTCTGGGCTTTTCATTGACAAATTCTTTCAGAAAACTACAAAGCAACAAACATAGAACAAGAAACAAAATTTCAAGTTCATGTGTGCACATTTAACTTCTCTCCAAAAACGTGTCTTCATAACTCAACTTCATTTCTCTACTAACACATATCCTAGTTTTTTGTGTATGAAGGTTTTACTAAGAAAAACTATAAGCCATCATATGAGATCTAGATAATGTGTTTATTTTTCCTGTCTTTTTAAAGTCCGATGCACAAACACTAAGGCCTGTGTCCATCACCTTCTGTACTCAAACATAGAAAAATCATTATTGAATTATGAAATCTATATTTAGCTGAACCTTTTCCCTCAATTTTTAGGAAATATTTTCCTAAAGTTAAATATTTCACACTCTGTCACATCTACCAAAAACAATAATAGTACTCAAAGGACTTATCTCCTTCCACTACAACATGAGTTTAACATAATTAAAGCCAAAGAAGTAGCAATGTGAATTATGTTCTAAACTCCTAGGTTAATAAATTATGAATATGGTAAGTCATCTTTCTTCCTAATGCTGTGACTCTTTAATACAATTCCTCATTGTGTGGTGTCCCCCCACTCATAAAATTATTTCTGCTTTTACTTCATAATTGTAATTTTGCTACGGTTATGAACTGGATGACTCTGGTAAAAGGGTTGATCAACCCCCAGAGGGGTTGTGCCCCCAAGGTAGAGAACCCTTGCTATAGAGGAAGGTAATCAGTTGATTGTCAATTACATTTGATCCAATTAATTTCTTACAATAGATACAAAATAGATGCATGAAAATTTTATAGAACTGCAGTCTTTCCATATTCTCCAGTTTAGTCTCATAATTCATAACTGTATGAAATTCTGCAGGTTAAAAAAAAAAGATTGAAGCCTCATGAATGGCAACTACATTATGGTCACACCATTCCACTCCCCAGTGCGTCTGATATCTGACAAAAGTAAATGCATATTCATTTGATAATGAAAATCACTGTTGATAGCAAAATAAACATTAGACATATATTAGCTGTAAAAAGCATCTTTAAGCAATATCCATATTTAATATGATTCACCTTGGTGAAACCAAAGAAAAATGATGAGCAGTTTGCCGACCACTAACCATGGGTCTAACCCAAGGCTTTTCTGTAGGACACTTTGACCTTCCTGCACTGCTGAAAACATGTTGAAGGAATTGAGAGAGGGGAGGGGAGGGAAACAAGAAACTTTTAAAAACTGCCATCCGTTTCTTCTGTACTTACGTCATACCCCAGAATATTATCTATGAGACTGAACATTTTTTAATCCTTTTATTGGAGGCACATGCAACTCTTATCACAATCCACACATAAGTTCATTGTGTGTCAAGTGCATTGTGTGTCAAGTGCATCCATTGACTTCATCATTCTCATAACATTTGCTTTCTCTTTAAGCCCTTGTTATTGGCTCCTCATTTTCCCCTCCCTGCCTGCTCCCCCCACCTCACAAACCCTCCCTAATTTATAAATTATTATTACCCTGTCGTATCTTTCACTGTCCAATGTCTCCCTTCACCCACTTCCCCACTGTCCATACCTCAGGGAAAAGTTTCTATGTCAATCCTTATAATCAGTTCCCCCTTTCTATATCACCTTCCCTCCACCCTCCCGGTATTGTCACTCTCACTACTGGTCCGGAAGGGATCATCTGGCCTGGATTCCCTGTGTTTCCAGCTCCTATCTGTACCAGTGTACATCTTCTGGTCTAGCCGGATTGGAAAGGTAGAATTGCAATCATGATAGTGGGGAGGAAGAAGAATTGAAGAACTAGAGAAAAGGTGCACGCTTCATCATTGCTACACTGCACCCTGACAGGTTCGTCCCCTCCCGGCAATGACTCTGTAAGGGGAAGTCTGTTGCCTACAGATGGATTCTGGATCCCAGACATGTACTCCCCCTGATTTACAACAACAAAATTGAAATTTTCAATTTCACTAACCCATTTTTTTTCATAGTAGGCCCATTAGTTGAAAGAAGAGTGGCTATACAATATGATGGCCTGGAAAAATGGAATTAAGTAATTATGTAAGATTTTCAGTATTAAAATTTTAAAGTTTCCAATCTATTGTATAAATTATATGATACAAAGCTAAAACAATGGGGACTGTAAATAATTGCATGTTTATTGCCTGACAGTAGAGATCAATATTTTCACATACATTTAGAAAAATGTTACAGTTACCACCTCTTCCATATCTTTAAATTATAAATAGATTGAAGCAATACAGTATTGGGCACAGTGATGCTTGTTAATAAATTGTGAGTTAATACTTTATATAGACTTTAGAGGAATATAATAAATTTTATTTTACTCATAGGACACCATGGGAATTATTTCTTCAAAAGAGCAAATATTAGCTTGTGTTTAGATAAGATCACCTGATTAAATGACCAAATCACAATAGCAAATGACTCTCATATACTTAAGAAAAAATAGCCTTTAGTGAATGGAGGATTTAAACATTAGTTTCAAGATTGCTATGTGTATCATGTATTGAGGAAAAGTGAATCACTTCCATAGTGAATAACAATTTAACATCGCCTTAAAAGCCTACTTTGATTTTCTGGCTCTGGTAAAAAGAATTACTATTGCTGCATGTGTTTTAATCCTACAAAATGAGACAGATTGTCTGAAATTCTCACCAGAAACTTGAAGAAAACCTATTAGTCCATCTTTAATGGAAAAAGATCCTGAATCTTACAGACTTCTTAGGTATTTGTGCAAGGAAAGGCATTTTATAAGTAGTAAAGCAAAAATTCAAATCCCTATCCTGAATATAATTCTGCAAGCCATGCTTGTTCCCATATTTTATAGTTCCCCAACTATGGCACTCAATTTAATGAATGTAAGCCTGATACCTCACAGTGTAACTTTTGATTATATCTACACTCCCTGTGTAGTTCCCTGATTTATATGCATTTTTTTAATAAACCATTATTTGGGGTTGAGGAATAAGCTCTTTGAAGGCCACACACTATATTTCATAGATCCTCTATACTATGTACTAAGAGCAATACTGAGTAGTATCTCCTGGACACCTGGTAATGGCTGGGTCTAAGAAGTGATTAGAGCACATTGTGAATTTTTCCAGTTGTGTTCATTTTAATTTCAACTGACTTGATATAAAACAGTAAGACTCCTGGTAAAAGTATAGTGCGATCTCTGGCATTGTTATTCAATTGATGTCACTAGTATGAAACCGGTGAACAAATTAAAAAACAAAAGGTATACCATGTATGCAGAGACACTAAGGCTAAGAAAGGTCAGTGACCAAAGTTTGTAATGAAAAAGCAAGAAGGAAGAGGAACAGATCTAAATATACAACATGGTATCAATTATGAAACATTTAAAATATGGCATTTTGAGTGACATAAAATTTTATATGGCTACAAAGCAGTAAGCAGCCTATGACTCCAAAATATATGTATATGCCATATATCTATTAAGTGCTGCATAAAATAGAAAAATAGGGCTGAGCCCGGGTAGTGTAGTGGTTGTGTGCGGTACTGCAGCCCACAGGGTTGGTGGTTCAAATCCAGCAGCAGCTCTCCAGGAGCAAAGCTGGGCCTTCAACTTCTACCAGGGAGTGCCTCCTCAAAACAAAACAGTAATGCCCCCCCAAAACAAAAATAAAAAACAAAAAAAGAAAAATAGACATTTATATATGGATAGGTAGACAAAGATATATGGTCTTAAAATCATAAAGAACAAATGATCACAGATTCCCAAGGAAGATACAGAGGTATCGAGCATAATTAGCATAGTTTGTGACCATTATGTGAGAATCTACTTAATCTGCAGCTCAAGATCCACTAACAATTCAGACTAAAGAATTGTGGGTGGCTATCTTCTTTCTCCTCAGGTCTAGTACAGAAAAGGCTTCTGGAAGTTGAAGCAAAAAACTTGAGAGGTGATCTAGATATTCAAGAAATGGGTTTGCAATGGGAAATTTAGCACCTGAAGAGGCTTTTGATCACAGAGTAAAAGGTGGTGTTTGTGGTATGATGATAGTCCTATAGACTGAGTCAAAGATATATAACTTTTGTGCCAGAAATGGGCATGTAACAATAAGTTGGCTTGGGGTTGGCTTGTAAACTGCCTCCGCCCCCCAGCTCTGTAAATAAATGGAAGATCAGCAGGACTCTAGTTTGACCTGTATGCCCAGTGGGCTGGGTGACTACCTCGCTTCTGCTCCACTCATGTCCTTCTAAGTCCATACCAGAGTGGCAGCAGATACCAGTTCATAGAAGTTAGAATTAGTGCTCGGACATCTTCACTTGCTCCCACTCAGTCTCCTACAAAGAGAATGGAAGCTTTGCTATGTGACCACCTTTGCCCAATAGAATGCTGGTGAGAGCGAAATACCAAAAAAGGCTCTGGGACTTGCACCAGCAGCTCCACAGTAGACATGGGAAGAACAAATGCATGGGTTAGGTGCAAGTCGCAGAAATAAAAGATGGATAGAGAAAGACACAATCTTATCCTCCCCCACCTTGGTCACTGCTGACTCCCAATTTGAAGCAAGTCTGAATAGTAGAAAGGGAAACATTACAAATGGGCTCAATTGGAGGGGAAATATAAATAGATAGATGCTAGATAGATAGATAGATAGATAGATAGATAGATAGATAGATAGATAGATCGATCCTCAGGGATCATTTGAGACATGTACGTCTTATTAAGGCAAAGCATCTGATGCCTTGGATCACTTGGGAAGGGAAAATCAGTTTAATACTACATTTGCTGAGGTTGCTGTATGACTGTGAGCCTTCTGCTGTCACAAGCCTCGGACAGAGCTCTTGCTGTCCGGCACAGGAAAGCCTATTAGGACTCAGAATGACTTTCCCTGAGAAATTGGCATATGGCAAGGAAGCATTTAGAGGAACACAGATTGTTAGGAATAGCAACAAAAGGATGAGAAAATGAAAAATGTGCCTTAATTAACACTTTTCTTTCGACAGTCCCACTAGGTCAAGATGAGATTTGTTGCAATGTATACATTTGAATTTATTCAGAAGACTGTGAGCACAGAGTTGACATGATTTTGAGGCCTCTGTGGATAACTCTTTGGAAAAAGATAAGTCTATTCTGCAACAGAATAACATCCATAAGGGGTAAATATATCAAAGGACATTTGAAATGTCACCACAACTCTCTCATGCCTTCTCTGGCAGCTGCCACCTGAGTTGCAGCAAGCAGTGGGCTTTCTGAGATGCAACTGAAAAGAAGTGGTTGTATTTCAACCCAACACAATTCCTTTTAAGTGAAATGGGTTTTTTCCAAATCTAATGGCCTATCCACAAGTGATGTGGACTGTTCAAGTCGAATCCATTCAGACTCTATTATACAGTACATTAACTTTTACCAAGTTATTAAAATAAGTCTTTCATATGAGTCCTATGTTCTGGCTAAGAATATAATAGGGAGAAAAATGAAATCTTCTGCCACTTCAACCAGAAAAATATTCCAGTGAAGACCAGAATCAAAACAGGATTTCCCCCCCTGAACATCAAAAGATTTATCTGAATAGTTGATTCATCACATAATGAATTTTATAGTATGATTTCAATTTTCAAATATATTATACATGTTCTCTGTGTTGCAGTTGATCTCCCCACTTTCACATGAGGGTCTTTGTCCCAAAGAAGAATATATTTTAAATTCTTAATCTGAAAAGTATATTACACAATTCACATGCTGAAAAAGGAATAAACATCCAACATGCAGCAATCACTTTATTGATTTTTCTCTATACTTTCAAACTTAAGCTTTCTAGTAATATGTACAAACATGTACAAAGATTATTCAAATCTATTGCTTTTAGAATGGAATTTTAATTGACTACTCTGAATGCCTTCATGGATTCTGCAATGAAAAGCGCAAGCCTGTCACTTGTCACCCTCACCTTGCCAGTGTGGAGACAGCAACTGTCCATGGTGTTAATGAGCAATTACTCAGATGTCATTACCAGGTTGAAAGGAATTCAGGCATTTTGGTGATGGTTGCAGAACACTAGCCTGGGTTCCTTGTAGAGCAGCTGATGGGAAACCTTGGCTGAGGATCTGAAAGCTTTTGAAAGTCAGCCTTTAACTCAGGCTTCCCACAGCTCCTCTCAGACCTGGAAAACAACCACCATGGGCCCAGACATATCCAGTGGGAACACTGTGTACCGATATGTCAAAGGGGGTGGAGGCAGGACTTTCCCAAATAGAATATTCATGTACTGATTAATACCCAGAGAGAATCTAAGTAATATTCAATGGCCTTGTCATGGTTTCTGGGGAAGGAGGTGTTTTGCAGGTACAGGAGCATACTAAGATTGTGTGATTAGAGATGGCAGTGGATGAATCATCCTGAAGGCAATTTGATCATGAGAGTGGGCAATGTTCTAAAATTGATGTTGGGATGACTGTGCAATTCTCTGTGATATGATTGAATGATTGAACTATTCAATTATACGATATATAAATTATCTTTAAATAAAACTGTTAAGGAAAAAAGAAACAACAAAGCTAGAAGGAAAAATGTCATTGTCAACTAAGAGACTCATGAATTATAAACGAATTTACTAAAATACAACAACTAAAGTAAATATACCAAAATGAAATCACTGGGCAAATTGCATATCATAAAATACAGAATCCTCTAGATAGCAGTACTTTTGATGTAATAACCTTTGTATATCCATAAATTACATTACTTGCAATGTAAAATAATATGTTTATTGTGCTTTATTAGCTGCCATTTTAAAAAAAGGATTCATATTTAGAAATCTGAATCTTAAAGGAAAACAAGTGGTCATCTAGCTCAGAAGCAACAAAATCCACATGGAAGGTGCACACCAGCTTGTGGGACCACCAGGTGTCAACGGGATCAGTTATCAAGCTTCAAGAACTAAAAATCATAACATTGTGTACTCACCTTCCTGATATGTTCACTGATGACAAATGTGTTCATAAGCAAAAGTGGTGATGAAAGCTGATGGTGCCCTGCTATTAAAAGATACAGCATCTGGGGTCTTAAAGACTTGAAAGTAAGTAAGTGGCCATCCAGTTCGGAAGCAACAAAGCCCACATGGAAGATGCACACCAGCCTGTGTGCCCATGCGGTGTCGAAGGCATCCAGTATCAGGCATCAAAGAATTAGACATTATATCATTATAAATTAGGGGAGTATAGATTGGGTATCTAAAGCCCATCAAGGTGAAGTGATATCCCCTTACAGAGGCATTGCAGTGAGGAGAAGAACCAGTCAGGGTACAGTGTAGTAACAATGAAATATGCACCTTTCCTATAGTTTTCAAATGCTCCTTCCCACCCACTATCATGATCCCAATTCTACCTTACAAATCCAGTTAGACCAGGGGATGTACACTAGAGTGGGAAACATGGGGAATTCAGGATAAATGATCCCTTCAGGACTAGTGGTGGGAGTGGTAATACCAAGAGGGTGGAGGGTGGGTGGAGCAGAAATGGGGAGACAATTTGAGGGATCTACATATGACCTCCTCTATGGGGTGCAGACAACAGGGGGGTGGGTGAAGGCACACATTGGACAGTGTACGATATGAAAAAGTAATAGCAATTTGTATATTATTAAGTGTTAATGGGGGAGGGTGAATGGGGAGGGAAGGGAAACATGGAAGAAGCTTACAAGCCTGTGTGACCCACTGGGGGCCTAAGTGGATGGAGGATGTTTCCAGAGTGATTATAGCAACAAGTGTGCAAATGTGGTACGCATACAATTAAAATACATATTGATCATGATGGGAGTTGTATGAGCCCCCAATAAAATGAATAAAAAAATTGATTGAAGTTTCATGTAAAATTGAGGAATAGATCAACACAAAACTTACCAAAGTTGATAAGCCTGGTAAAATGCCAGGGATGATTTTTCATACAGAAAAGCAGGACACATGACAATTCTATAGCTGCTGATTCAGCGTTCGGGTAAAATGCTCTGAGTCATAGTGACCCTCCAGAAGGTTTTCAGGCTGTGTATCCTTATGGGAGCGAATGGCTTCACCTTTCTCTTGCAGTAGCTTTTAGCCACCGACCCTCAAGGAGGAGTCCCTAGCTCATCCAACAGTGCTGCCAGGAGTCCCTGGAGGTCAGGTCAGGAAGAGACCAACTCTCACCAGACTTACAACACTTGAACACATACTTGATGATGGGCAGCTTAGGAGTAGACAAGGATAAGCTGACAGCAGACAGGTGACTTTGATGAAAGACAGACCCCAGCATGGCTACTCCAAAAGAAGGGGGTCGATTTTAAGGCAGTTTTATGGAACAGCATAGAGCACGGTCCTTGAAATCATTGCATCTTCAAAGACATACCAGTGGAAGAGTACACCCTGCTTAAAGGCTTGAATAACTACACTTTAAATAGTTGATGATACCTGAAGAAAATGAAAAAGTAAAAAGATGGCTGAGTGTTTTCTTAACCTACTCCAGTGGGTGTGATGGGTAATAAAGGGTAGGTGTCTTTTTTAAGGACAATTGAGAAAAGTACTTTTTTTCACCTCCCCCTTGACATGGGTCAGAATGGACTCCCTGGCCAACGGGAGCAAGTGACAGGAGACCTGAGAGATGCCTGCGCAACCTTGAACAGCCACACAATGACTTGGGCCTGACAGAAGGAAAGGTCTGGGCATATCTGTACATGGTGGATCACAGACAGAATAAAATACAGCACTAGAAAAAGCTAGGTCATTTGTAAAAACTGGCATAATTAAACCCCAAAGCAGTTTCAACCAAACAGAGTGCATTTCCCAGCTTATAAATCAAATAACTGACTTTATGTAGTTAAAATGCATTAGAAAGTACTGTGTGGGAATGTAGAGCACGTGTGACAGGAAGGAGTATGTGTGTACCTAACCAGGTTTTTGTAGGAATGGAAGCAATACATTCCTATGCATAAGTGGCATAACTCCAAAATAAAAATAAATCGCTCTCACCAAAAGAGCAGATGACAGAGAAAGCATTTTATCTGTACAATCAGATAAACAGTCAGACAAACGATGTAGTTGGCGAGACAAAGCAGCTTCGTGGATAACTAAAACATAGGAGAAGTTTCAGAAAGACTGTGGGAATAGTGAAGGAAAAGATAATGGAATTTTTTCACGAAGTTTTAAAGTGCCCTCTCTTGGAGGAACCCAAATTTAGTGTTTCTATGTTACTCATGTTCTTATATTGGAAATCAGTGGGGCTTCAGTTTTCCATTTCCATAAGACAAAGTAATTACCAAGGTGTTTGCCTCCCAGAACAAGTCTAGCAGATGTGAAACACTTAAGCCATGCAATAGCATCCCTCTAGGGCAACAATAGATCCCAAGTCATTACACCGACGCCATGTGCAGCAGCCAAGTGATCTCACCACAGCGATGCTGCCTAGTCTCCACTCTCCAAGCCAAATGTCCTGCAGAAGCAATGATGTGCTTTACAGTTGGTTTCTTAACTATTTGTTATCTTTCTTGTGGTTCAAAGATGCATCTCAGTCTCCAAACAAAGGTACTAGTATACTTTCTCTCAATTGCTTCTCACAATTAAATTCTGCGCTTGGTTTACCAAGTGTAGTGTTGTTTCGAACCCTCTTGGACCAATCCTCCATGATGTTTGCATCCTGCTTCCCTGAACACAACGATAGAAGGCATGTACAGCCCGTCAAGTGGGTAAGAGTTCTGGAAGAATAGCTGAAACATGAACATGATCAGAATTATCAGTGTAGTCTGGACCGAAGTGACAGATGGCCAGTTAAATGGGTTTTAGTAGTGAAGTTCCTTGCAATATTTGTCTCAGTCATTCATGTGATGTTAGGCTGTGATGTGCAAGTTAAAGATGCTATCCCAGATAGAACCTAGAGCCACGCTGGACAGCTTAATATGTCCTGCAATGACAATATGTATGATGATGAGATCACACTTTAGAATTTGCAAAGAGCTTTCACACATATATCCCTTCCATAATGTGGGCTGGTCATAGTTGCTATTGCTTTTTCCCATGTCAAAACTAGCTATGAAAGCTCAGGTATGGTGAGTGACTAGCAAATATTAATCAAACACCAGCAAAAGATGCAAAGCCTAGTTGTCTGAGCCCTGGTCCAGCATCTTTTTACCTCTCCATGCTGGCTCTAGTTGAAAAAAAACCACAACCTGCAGTTCTAAGCCTCCTTGCACCTTTATCAAGAGTCCTGGTGGCACAATGGTTAAAGAATTCATCTGCAAACAAGGTCAATGGTTCAAACCCAACAATCACTGACAGCAAATATTGAATACAACATTAAATGTTAAGATTTTTTTCTTTTGCACAATATGGAGAGTTCCCAAATTACTAAGAGGGACTTATTAATGCTGAGGGTTTTCCCCCCAGGACGTTTAAACCAGCAATTTGTATTAAATATCTGCTTCTATACTCCTTTCAATGAGTCACAAGATTTTGATGGTTTGTAACAATTGCACTAACTAACCCCTAGCTGCAAACACATGGCTGAAGGATTTGATGATGTCCTCATGAAAGTTTTGCCAGGAATTTTCTCCCATATTTCCCACCGAGATCAAATCAACTTTGGATTTTTTTTAACATGATAACTTTCATTTTATCCTTCAGTGTTCTGGTGTGCTTTTCATTCTGTTTAATTAATCCTACCAAGGACTGTATTGAGTGCTGCCACCTGAGAGAGAAGGTAGGCAGAGACAGGCTTTTTCAGTCCTTCTTGGCTGAGAATCCTCCTTTCAACATGAGGAGCATATGTGCTCTGTGGGCTGCTTCACATCACACCCATCTGCTCAGAAGTGAGCGTGCAGCAGGGAAGTTGGTTGTCTCCTTACCTGAGGGTGTAAGTGTCATGAAGTGATGAGTATATATGAACCAACAGCAGGGTTTTTTGACAATGACTCCATTCCACCTGTCCAAAAATAAGGGCCCAAACTCCTTACATGGTGCTTCACAACACTCGCCAATAGATACTGGGAAAGGCAGCCAAGGCCTGAGTGATTTTAACTGCCAGGAACAACAATGTAACAGGTGCCTTGGAAATTTAGTTAAATCCTTGAGTTAACAGAGGTGAAAATAAACACCTGATATAGAAGACATGAATTCAAGCCAAAGATCCAATATGAACATTGCCCTATTAAATGGGCAAAAATAGTATGGTGGAATGGAAATGCTTGCATTCATAATTCTCCACCCATTAAGGTAAAGTGCCATCTGACATCTGAAATAAGCAATCAAATAGATCACACACAGACACACACCACTACTCACTGACCTTGAGTCAATTCTGACGCACTGTTACCCAGTGGGAAGAGCAAAGCTACCACTTTGGGTTCTGAAGCCTTTGAATTTTTAAGGCAGTACACAAGCTCATCGTTCTCCTGCGTAGCTGCTGTTGGGTGTGAACTGCTGAACTGGCTGTGAACAGCTCAACGTGCAGCCTCTCAGAATTTGACTATTTATCCCATATTCGCCATGGGGGAGCAGATTTTGTTTGTGTTTTGGTTCTATCAGACACTTATAAGTGCAAAAAATAATCAATCAAAATCTGAATTTTACCCTTGCATACACACAAATGATTATTAATTTTATAATGACAGCCTTTTAAGCCTCACCTTTATTTTGTCAGTTTGTTCAACTGTGGTAGTTTCTGGAATCCAGATCACTAGTATTCCCAATACGAGCATGCTCACCTTTAATAAATATTATAGCAAACTCCCAGGTGAAGACAGACTAGGAAGAAGCGGGGCGTGGAGGGGTGTGGTGGGCTGTGTGTTTCACTGCTACATGCACAGTCAGTGGCCAGAAAGCACCAGCTGCTCTATTGGAGAGAGATAAGGCTTTCTTTTCCCATAAAGATTTACCTTCACTGTCATCCACTGTTCTATAAGGTCACTATTGTTTGCCTTCAAATTAAGGGCAGTGAGTTTGGTTTTGAAGGAGAAAGAGCTTGCTTAAATGGACAAATTGAGTTAGGAAATTTGTTGAAAAGTTGCTTTGAAAAAGAAGCAAGATATACTGAGAGGTAAACCAGAGTAAGATGGGTCTCTTTTCATTCACGTGGGAGCAACTTGAACATGCCAATGAAAAATGTATAGCTCAAATTCAGAATAGAGGAGAGGAAAGAAGATCCAAGGAGTGGGAGCCCGAAGAAGAAGAGTTAACAGAATGCAGCCAGGAGCCCACTTTATCCCGGCAACAAAATGCAATTGACTTTTGAATGTGAAAACAAGGTAACCAGGGGTCTTCTCACAGAATATCTCTATTTCCTTGGAAGATAAATTTGGGGCTTGACTTGTGAATATGAAGGATGTAAGAATGGCTGAAATGGTTTTTATTTTTTTAAGTGAGGCAAGCCTAAAATTAGAAAACAGAAATGGAGCGAAGACATGACTCAGCATTCTAATTATGTAATGAAGACATTGTGACTTTGCCTACGAATCTAGACTTCACCTCAAAAACAAATTATCCTAGTGTAGTTATGTAGCTTCAGTCATCTTAATTATATTAATTCTTTCATTTTACTTTATAGAACAGTAATTTGTTCAAATATAATGACTCTGAAGGTAATAAAGCAATTAGACTGAAAGAAATCATATTCTGACCCACTCATACATCTCTTCTATTGATGTAATTAATCTGTAAGTGAACAAGATATATATATATGTGTGTGTGTGTGTTAGTTCAACAAATTGAAGAAGTGTCAGAGGTGTGATAGATTATAACTTGAAGTACTAATGGATATACATTTGATAATTAAATGTAAACTCCTTATATATTTTATTCATTGATGACAAACCTTTCCTTTCAAGACATTTTTGTTTTATAACAAATTTATCTGGGTGCTGTATAGTCCATATACTTTTATGAAATAATTTTTTTACTTTAATTAGGGTACAATGTTCAGAACTATTTTTTAAGCAGAAAGTCAGTGATACCTGTAGACAAAATAAAGTTTTTTCAAAGAATACATCAAAGATTTAGTCAGACAGCCTCCAATTTTAGGCCTCCTCTGAAAGTATTTCATTGAAGGAAAATGAGGGCTTCATTGTTCCATTGGAACTCATGTTTGGCTTCACTATTAATGCTACTGAATGTAGAAGCAAAGAAATCAAATGATACATTCATTGGGTAAAATCTCTGCACAAAATTTAGTTAAATTACTGAAGAGCAAGTATATCAATCTGAGCATTAGGAGTGCCTGACCAAAGCCATGGTATTTTTAATTCTTATAAGCATGTGAAAGTTGAACATTTAATGAGAATGACCAAATAAGAATCCACACATTTGAATTTTGATGCAGATACTGAAAGTATCAGAAAAAACATGAAAAACTTCTAAGTCTGTCTTGAAAGAGGGAAAGCCAGAACACTCCTTAGAAAGGCTGTTGGTGCAACTTTGTCTCAAGTACTTTGGGCACAGTATCAGTAGAGACCAGTCCCTGGACAAGGACAGCATGCTTGACAAAGCAGATGGGCAGTGAAAAAAAAAGGGAAAACCTTCAACCAGATGATTGACACTGTGATTGCAACAATTGGTTCAAGCATAACAACAGTTGTGAGGATGACAGGGTTTCTCTGTATTGCACATAGGATTGTTATGAGTCAGAACTGACTGAAGAGCACCTAAACACAGCAGGCTACTGATAATTCCCATCAATCAGTTCCAACTGATGATGATCTTCCATAGAACTAAATGGATGTTGCCCAGTCCTGTGCTATCTTCATATCCACCCCCTTTGTACATGGATTTTATTATTTACACAATACAATATAATATCAGTGCTGAAATAGCGTGTTTATGTGCAGTACATAAATATGATCTATCTGTACACATCTGACGATCTAACGGACAACTGAGGTATATAAAATTGATAGTGAAATTGAAAGTTCTAGGAATAAAAATGAAATAGGACTGATGACTGCAATAAATTCAAAGTAGTGCCTCATACACAAACTTAACTGTAGATGAAAATAGGCATTTACCACAATGTTAACTGTCCTCATTAATATATAAAAACACAATTTCCATTTGGTTGTTTTTAGGTGTCAACAAGTCTGTTCAGATACATAGTGACTCAGACACAATACAGAACAAATGCCACACAAGTTGCCCTTTAGAATGCTCTATTCGGTTTTTTTTACTTCATCCTTTCTTCCTTTGGCTTTAGTTATTCTATGATTAAGAGAAAGTTTTAGAGTTTATTCTGACATCCACTCTAATCTTTTCTTTCTTTCCTATATTTTAATGACCTTTTGGGTTCTTCATGAATGGAAAGTCTGAATGTGCTTTCACAGCTTAACAGATCTTCTGCTGCTAGTATTTAGTGCATCAAATCTGTTCTGGAGATACATTCAAAACTCAGGTGTGATAGACTTAAGGCCATATTTTAATTCAAGTGGACTTGTTTTAATTTTTTTGACTTTCTTCTGAACTTATGTATGAGTAATTACTAGGTTGTTCTGCTGTCCATTCTAGGTATGGTTTAGCTGCTGATTTTAGCTTCCATTGTGTCTCCCCATAGATTTCTATGGACTCCATTTAGAGAAATCCATGTATCTTTTGTATTGCTGAAAATAGCTATTGCTATGAATAAGCCCTTGGTTTGGCAAAATTCTAACATTTGATCTCCATGGCACTTTTGTAACCAAGCTCAAATTTTTCAATGTCTATTCCTTCCTCTTTGTTTCCAATATTTGCTTACCAATTGCCAGCAACTATCAATGCATCTTGATTATATGTTTGAGACATATCAGGCTGAAGTTGCTGGTAGAAATCTCTAATTTCTTCATCACTAGCTTTTGTGGTAGGTTGTCAGCCTCCACAATCAAATGGGCCCAAGGCAAGATTGTGCAATCAAGGGGAAAATTTAAAGAGACATCAGACACAATGAATCATGCAAGTGCTCACATGTAGGACCCTGATAACATCCAGAGCCCTATCTGTGCAGAGAGAGAGCATATTTCCAACCAAGCCTTATATACACGTTAGGGTAGGTCAAATGACCTTTCAGGGGGATTACCTAAAGCCATGGGGGGGGGGAGCAGGGGGACATATTTCTGATGGTCCTAGGAACCAAGACAATGCACCTGTTTCCATCTCCAGTCACATCCTGGCCCACATACAGATACATCCACACGAGTACCTGGCATGATGACATCATTGCACCAACCTCATCATATACATCCCGTTGGTGCCATAAGGTACATATGCAGACTAGTCACACATGTGTAGAGAGCAGCTACAATGTAGAGAGCAGCTGCTGTGTTGAAAGCAGCTACTCTGTTAAAAGCAGCTACTGTGTTGAAGGCCACAATGTGGGAGGTAAAACAACACTTCATGAATTACAATTATTGAGTAAATGTGAAAGCATGTACTGTAAATTCATCAAATGCTGCACACACTAAAAATATTTTTTCCATAGGAACAATCTGGATGCTGATGGGTCTTTTTATATTCAGTTGTGGTTGATATGAATATTGCCCCCAAGTTAGCAACAGATATGTTAAAAAAAACACAAAGAATGGTAAGTCCTAGGAAGCTTTAATGAACTGAATTGACTGAACTCTGTTGTGCATATCTTTTGTATTGAAGCTATTGTTATGTATTATTTTCATTAGCAAATCTTCCCATGACAATGGATTATGTAGGAAAGAAAGGTAGGAAAAGAAAATACAGTGAGGAGTTTTTACAGTGTGGTTTCACCTCAATAATTCCAGCAGGAATTGAGAAACTGCGATGTGTTATTTGTTGTGGTTTTATCAGTCAAATCTATGAAGCCAAAGAAACTAAAATACCATTTTGATAGCAAGCATCAGAGATTTGCCAGTAAGGATACCAACTATTTGAGAAGCAAAGGTGATGAACTCAAGAAAGTCAGACTAGATACTGGTGGAAAGTATCACAAACAAGACATAGCAGCCGGTAAAGCATCATCTTTGGTAGCACTCAGAATTGCCAGAGCTATGAAACTTCACACCATTGCTGAGGATTTACTGTTGCCAGTGGCCAAAGATATTGTTCAGAGTTATGATCAGAGATGAATTTGTTACAACATTGAGTGCAACTTCCTTATCTAATGACACTGTCCACAAAAGAATAGATGACATATATGCTGATATTCTTGATCAGGTAATCCAGGAAATTAAATCTGCTCCTATTCCAATATTTAGCATCCAACTTGATGAATCTACAGACATTGCAAACTGTTCTCAGTTACTGGTTTACATGAGGTATGTTAATGATGACTACTTTAAAGATGAGTTTCTTTTTGTGCAAACCTCTTGAATTGACAGCTACTGCATGTGATGTCTTTGACACAGTTGATTCAGATCTGAAAAAGCATAAGTTCTCTTGGGAAAAGGTTTGTGGTATTTTCACAGATGGAGCTCCAGTTATAGTAGGATGTCAATCTGCATTTCAATGTTTGGTACTGAATGAGTAACCAAAAGTTATTGTAAATCACTGTGTGATGCATTGGCAAATATTAGCAATGAATATGCTACCACAAGAGTTACAAGAAGGAATGAAAAGCATCAGAAGTTTTTTTTCAATTTTGTAAAGGCAAACACTTTAAACAGTAGACTGTTTTCACAACTGTGCAATGAGTTGGTTGTGCTCAAGAATGTCCTGCTATTTCACACTGAAGTAAGATGGTTGTCAAGAGGAAACATTTTAAAATGTGTTTTTGAGTTTTGTAATGAATTCAAAATATTTTTAATCAGAAAGCAAGAGCACAGTTTAAATCACTTTTGAGCAATAAACATGAACTGCTGAAAATAGCTGACTTGGTTGACTTGTTGCCATCTTGAATAAGTTAAATTTATCACTGCAAGAGCCAAATACAACCCACCTCTAAACATTTGTCTAACATTTGTGTAAAATGGTCTGATCAAAAAAAAATCTGATCATTCCAAATGAAACTTCAGTTTTTGCAAAAAAAAAAAAAAAGGATGACATAAAATTTACATGTTTCCTACCTTATCTGCTTTCTTTGAGGAACATGACATTGAACTAGACAGGATTATGATGATAATTTCTGTGAAAGAACAATGAAATGAAACAAATGAAATTTCATCATACTTTCCAAATCTATCTGACATCCTATTTGAACCCCAGAAGTCCATTCACAGTCAAAGGTGAAAATGTTCCTGAAAGAGCACCAGATGAGTTCATTGAACCTATTAACCTATTAAGTAATGCAGTGAGAAATGATTTCTTTACAATGCCAGTTACAAAATTCTGGATCAAGTGTTTGCAGCCATATTCTGTTCTGAGACTGTATTGAACCTTATTCCATTCCCAACAACATATCTTTATGAAACAGGGTTTTCCAGATTCTTGGTTAGCAAGTCTAAATTCAAAAGTAGATATGATGTGCAAGTTGATCTCCATTGTGCTCTTGCAAAGACTGCCCCGAGAATTTCGGACCCAGTGAGAAAGAAGCTATCTCAAGCTGTGCACTGATGTTTGAATTTTACGCATACCATCGCAAAATATAGCAATGTAGTTTACTGTGGTTGTATTAAAACTGTTACCCATGCTACACCATCTTTCAAGACAAAATTTCATTTGTAAGTAGAAAGAAATATTTCATAATATATAATTATATATTGTTTCATGATTAATCACTATGCTTTAATTATGCTCTTTTTGTAACAATTAAAATACATCCTGCATATCAATATTCATAACAGCAGCAAAATTACAATTATGAAGTAACAACAAAAATAAGTTTATGGCTGGTAGTCACTACAACATGAGGAACTGTATTAAAGGGTCATGGCATTAGGAAGGTTGAGTATGACTGCTGTAGGAGCATGCCAGTCCCCTTAAGTAGAGGTAACCACATGTGTAACAGGAAGGAGTTCAGAGTAGACATATATGGGTGACAGGAAGGCATAGATGTAACAAGATAGGTGGACTCTAGTGTCAAGATGGCAGCCTTAAGAAAAAGAAGATGGCATGCTAAGGTTGGTCATCCCTGAGTTTACCTTACCTCAGATGTCTTTGTGCTCTCCTACAGGGGAAACATCCATCCATCCATTATCCTTATCAAAAGAGAGTGGGCCCTGCTAAGGATGAGACAGACAACAGGGTCTGATTGCCTTAGCTGGCTGACAACCTTCAGGCCAGTAACTTAAACAGTGCACCTCCCAGTGTAGTCAGTGACCGTATGTTTGCAAAGAGCACCTTAGATTTGGCATATATTATAGGGAACAACCTCCAGAATAACTTTTCTGTTTCCCACAGTAAGTGCATAAATTTGAATCATAATTGCACTGATTAGATTTCCTTGAAGGCAGATATGTATGATTCTATTACAGACAGCATTGTACTTCATGATGTGTGTTGCAATGTCCTTTTTGACAATGAATGCATTCCTCTGGGTTGTGTCACCCCAAGAAGAGTAAATTGCATGAGTTTCTAATTCAATACCAGTTCATTTCAGCTCACTAATGCCGCGATATCAATCTTTTTCATTACATTTCATGTTTAACCAGTTGTAGTTTTCTTGGATTCATATTTTTCATATTCTTAGTTCTGATCATTAGCAGATTGGCTGTTTATCCTTACTTTGACTCATCTTCATCAGCAAATGAAGATTTTGAAGTCTCCACTCCTTCTGGGTTTACCAGATTCATGTAAGCATGGTCAGTTCTACTCTGAGAAATCTTTTCCCCCTTCACTCATATTTTAAGTGCCCTCAGACTTAGGGGCCCATCCTAGAGCATTATTTGTGATGATATTCTGTTTCCACTTATTAGGGCATCAGTATATGATAATGTTTCAAAATTATGCATAAGGGTTTCAGCAGTTACTTTCTATAAAGAGGATAGCCAATTTCTTTGTTGTCATTTCATACTCTGGAAGCTTTGTTGAAATCTATTCACTTTGGATGATCTGATGGCATTTGAAATACCAGTGACATAACTTCCAGTGTTCCAGCAACACATAAGCCATCACAGTTTTTTTACAGATAATAAACCTTTCATTATAACACATAAATGATATTAGCAGACAAGCATTACTGCCTTTTCTTGTTGTCATTGTGCAGTGCTATAAATAATGGAGCCCAACAATAAACTCAAGAACATGAGACTCCTACACCCAAATACAATAAATATAAAAAGGCAGCCATAGGCAAGTGGTGCTAGATACCATTTAAAAATGTACTGCAACCATGTTGGTATAATAATATTAAGTTACATTAAGAATTGATGTCTTCAAAAAGCTTTAAAAGTTCTTCCTTAAACAAAAACATTTAACAGAAGAGGAACATGAAACAACTATTAAAATAACATTTGTAACTTAAAAACTAAGATGCAGAGTAGTCAATGAAGCTACCTACTGTCTGTGGAAAACAAATGTAGTTTTACTTTCTTATAAACAAGTTAATTTTAGGACATTTCTGTGCAGCATTTTGAGCAGAGGAGTTCAGCATCTTCAGGGGCAAGCTAGCACAATAAGCTTCACAGCTATCAAGACACTGATGGCTATTTGTATTGCCATTAGCTTTATTTATTTCACAGATTTTCTTAGTATGTTTGGCAGCTTTTTGAAGACCAATTAATCAATAAAAGTGTAGCACCAAATATTGGTTTCAAAGAAAGGTCTGATCCTCTTTATAACTTTCTCCCTGCTTTCAGAGAACATGTGGAAATTAACACTATGCAAAGACTTTACCTTGATGACCTACTGGAAACTTTCAGAGATTTCACATATTTTGCTTCATTCATGTGAACTAAATTTTGTCTGTACTATCAATATAGTTTCATTTGCTGTCCAGACCTTTTTCCAATCTTATTTGGGATGTGATGAAGTGGAGAGGAAATACATTCCTTAGAGCTCTCTCTACTCAAGTATGTACATAACAAACACCTAAATCTCCTAAAATACCAATTAGACAAGTAGAAAGTAAAGCAGAAGAACATCAAAGGAAAATAGCCATGCATCTGCTCTTTAATGTTTTGCCTTTTTTTTTTTTTGGGGGGGGGAGCATCACTGCCTTCAGGTGAGAGTAGTCTTTAATGATTTCTTATGATATAATAAAATAAAAACAAAATTTAAATTTCTTCACAAGTCATAAATTTATATTTTCTGGGTTTTTTCAGTTATATCAACTGGATTTCTGCATTATTTGTTTTAATCCACTCTTGTGGCTATTAAAAATGCCACTTACAGCTGAGCCCCGGTGGCGTAGTGGTTCTGCGCGGGACTGCGGTCCACTGGGATGGAAGTTCGATTCCGGCTCCCAGGAGCAAAGGCTGGGCCTCCTACTCCCACCACCAGGGCAGTGATGCCTAAATAAATAAATAAATTTTTTAAAAATGCCACTTACATAACTTCCATATAGTACGTTGTGCACAATTCCAATTACTACATGCAATGGGTAAAATTAGTAGGATTCTTCATCAAAAGACACATGGGGCAGAAGCCTCTGGAGAAACCCGAGGGCTGTAGAGCCGACGTACCTTAGAACGTGGATTATTGCAGATGCGGTTACAATTACATCCTGTCATTTGATCTCTTGATCTGTTTTACATTGGTTGTATTTTTTTTAACATTTTCTGCTTCTTTCTTACTGAGGCTTTTATGTTTTCTCTTTTTATTGTTAGCTTACTGTAGTTTTCTTAATGTTTTTCTGTAAATCAAATCCAGGATAGGCAAATCTAGAGTCAGTCAATAGATTAATTTAACATTTTTGCTTTTCTTTTGGTTTAGATCTTCATCTGTTATTGTTCTTAGTTCTTTGTTTCTTTGGCTGTTTTCTTTCTGCATATAAAATGCAGGATAGGCAAATCTACGGAGTCAGTAACTACATGTATCAGTCCGAGGGGGATAAGGAGGTAAAGTAGATCCCAGTTGGTCAGGATCCTGGATCGCAATGGCCAGCAGTTGGAAGCCACAAGTTTCTCCTTGGGAAAGAATCGATGCGATCTACAATTACAGTCTCGGGAACCTCACAGGGGCAGCTCTATTCTGTTCTATAAGGTCCTAGTCAGTGGCCTTTGTCTATCACAGGGTTTGGGTTTTTAGATCATAATGAATATAAGAATGTGATCAGTTGCATGAGCCCCAGATAAAATGATTTTTCAAAAGAATGAATAAACTCTTCTAAAATTGATTTTGTTGATGATTGTACGATTCTTCTAGATGTGATGGAATTATTGAATTTTATGATAAGTGAATTATATGCACATACTTTTTTGAAAAAAAGTTTTGCTTACTTTCTGAAGCATAATTAAAACAACATTTTCTTCATTGAAGCAAGAGTTTTTCCTAAACAAAAGGAAGAAGAAGAAGAAAGGAAGGAAGGAAGAAAAGAAGGAAGGAAAGAAAGCACATCAGAATCTGGTTGTTGGTGATGTTGTTGTCCTGAGGGAGTACAAGGAAGGTGTGCTGTATTTCTGATGTGCATTCAGGCAGAATTTTCAATGATATCTTTAGAAAAGGTACATATTAAAGTTGCATTAACATATAATTTAAGTAATGAGGCTTGGATATTCTTCTTTGGGTGGAAGTCTCTCCAGAGGTATAGTTTATAAAATGGTTTTATTTGTGGGCTCATTTTTGTTGCATGATTTGGTTGAGTTAGAGATCATCAGGCAATCACATCCAGCTCAGAAACTGAATATTTTAATTCCAACCTTTGAAGATACATGAGATTAAAAGTAATAATAATAATAATAATAATAATAATAATAATAATAAAGGAGTATTTCTAATTTTGATATGCTTTTCAGTCTCATTGGATCCAGACTCACGTAGTGATGTGCAACCTACAGCCTTTAAACCATGTGCAGCTGTCCGAATATCGCATGTCACTTTCTGCTAAGCCACACTGGGGAGTCAGAAACCTTCTTTGAATTATTACATAACAATTGACCTAGAAAATGGGAGACTTAAAGCAGTCATCATAATAAACAAAGATGAACTCATACCAAGGTGAGTGGGAGGAATTCATGAAGCCAGATGCATAGGAATGAATGACAATTTCTCCTTGACTGAGCTCTCCTTCCATTTAAAATAACCCTTCTCAGTTCATAACCTTTACTTAGTTGTTTGTGAAAATTTGCTTTTAAATTATATGGTGAAATTATACTTGTACATTGTTTTAAGTGAGCTACATTATTCAGTTGTTTCTCAGGAAGGGTAGATTCGGGGGGAGTAGAGAGAGGAAGGTATCTTCACACACACACGACAGACGATGTGTTATCATAAACAGCATACATGATTTAGATTCATTCATGGATGCCATCTCAATTTTGCCTCTCACATGCTCTATTAAAAAATAATTAGAGCAAAGTATCCATTGCCCGACAATGGATTCTGACTCACAGGGCACTAAAGGGCAGAGTAGAGTTGCCTCAAACTGCCCAAGGTGGTTTCCAAGTTTATTGTTAATCTTCATCAAAGCAGATGATTGGGACTTTCTCTCACACAGCATTGGGGGTTTGAACCACCAACCTTTCTGAACAGTCAAGTGCTTAACCACAGCACCGCCCGTTCTCCTCACAAGCTCTATAGTCCTCTCTTGTTTCATTTATTCTGTAAGATCAATATGAATCTTGCAGAGATGTTCCAAAAATCACTAAGAAATGCAGACAAAATAATTAGCACATGGATGGTACTTGACAATTGATGGCTATTTTTCTTTTACAGGAGCTTTGTTGGCCCTATGGGTTAGGTATTCAGCTGCAAACCACAAGGTCAGCGCAAACTCATCTGCTGCTCAACCAGAGAACAAGGAGACTCTCTGCTCCTGTCAAGGTGCGCAGGCTTGTCGAACTCTATATAAGCTCCCTGTGAGCAGACATAACCCAATGGCAGTGGCTGTTCATTTATAAGGTCTGTAGTGTTACAACTTAGTTCCTTCTCATTTTTCCTCCAATAACAAATGGAACGCTGAATCAGGATATTTGGGTTACTTCTTCATAATCAATTACAATGGGTGCTTTCATATGGAATGCAATCAATAAAATACTTTTACATAAAAATTTGTATTGGGGGCTCTTACAGTTCTTATAACAATCCCTATAACAGTTGTATCAAGCACATTTGTACATGTTTCCATCATCATTTACAAATCATCTTTCTACTTGAGCTCTTGATATCAGCTCATCTTTTGCCCCTTCCTCCCCCCAATAGAAATCTTATCATGGAAAATAAAGTTTTTAACTGGATCACTCAGAAAGAGCTTATAAAACCGAAATATTGTGAATAAATTATTACTGGCTATACTGACATTCTAAATGCAATTTCCACCTTACTTAAATGTGTTGCAGTTTATTGAAACTGGGCCTCTTTATTTTATTTTTTGTTACTTTTTGTTTATGAAAAATAAATCAGAGTTGTAGCATTTTAGAGCTAGAACTGGGCTTGAGAGATCTCAAATGAACCTCCTTCATTTTATACATGACTGAAAGCCAAAGTGACGTGCACACAATTATAACAGGAAGAGCCAAGATTAGAAAGCAGGTCACAGAGCTCTCCATCCACTGAACCTGAGGTGTGGCACATGCTCTGATGTGCTAAAACAGGAATCTGGTGAGCTAGTATGAAGCAAAAGACATCTTGGGTCAAGTTGAGACAGAAATTACGTATCATTCAGCCCATATATTTTTAGGAAAAGAATAAATATAATCACATTTTCTGACCTCCTTAGTACAGCACCTATGTCTTTATTTTTCTAAGATAAACATATGGTCTTATAATATTATTTATATTAAAAGTAAATTGATCAAAATAGATTGATTTTTGCAAGACAATGCAGCATAAAAATAAAACAAAGTTATTTTACTTAAAATTAACGTAGTTAGGAAGTTCTCCCTGACAAAACACAGTTAGCAAAAGGTACTTAATGTAGCTTTTATGAAAACCTTGTAACTCACTACATTGCTCAAAACATGACATCCATGTCACCTAGAAGGGCCAAATAATGCTGGGAGCCCTCCTTTATTCACACCACAGCTAGTGATTAAATATATGTAGTCAATTCTGAGACTAGTCTAAGACTTAAAAACCCTAATACTCTGATTATTTGATCACGGTCAATAGTTGTTTCCTGTGATCACTTAAAAACATGAGTTAATGTAAAACACCTATATGTTACATGCCAAAGTGGAAATTCCACGGTAAAAAGTGAATATCATCAATCTATTCTGACTTCAAAGAGAATACAACAAAGACAGTCTGTTTTATTATTGGCCTCTTTGCTGACATATACCTTCTAATAAGGTATTTTTGTATGTAAATACCTATTTTTGTATGTAACTTGCAGTTAATTGGCTGAACCATTCCAGAGTAAAAATCTGCACTTCAAGTGACAATAATAGTAAATTATTCTGAAGGAGATAGAAAAGCTGTTCTTCAAAGTGACTTTTAACTTCTTCAGTTATGTGTTGATTGTGTGGAATAAGTTAAAATGCATTATTCTTCAAAGAGGGTGTAATAAATCCAGAGAAAACTAGCATTGACCTTTCACTCACTTATTCACTCACTTATTCACTCACTCACTCACTCACTCACTCCCATCTAGTTGATTCCAAATGGCAGTGGCCACGGAGGACAGAGTAGAACTGTAGAAATGCGCCCCACCCCCCACCCCCCCACGCCGGCCTTCCAATGCAATGAGTGTTTACAGACATAGCCTCCCCTTCCTCTTGCTGAGAGGCTAGTGGGTTCAGAATGCTGACTTCCAGTTAATGACCCTCCAGTTAGTGACTCATTGTGTCCCCAGGCCTCCTCAGGCCTTTAGAAATTATTTCATTGGGGACTGAGCCCCGGTGGCGTAAGTGGTCACACAGAAGCTCACTATGCAGACAACTTGTCTCATATTAAGATAATGATGAGGAGTTACACAGTTATTATAACAATTAGTTTAGAAACTATTGGATTCTTGACCAAAGATAACAGAACATTTACATAAACTGTTTGAAACCTCCCTATAGATATAAAAAGGGCTTAGAATAATAGCATATTAACAAATTTGACAGAATTTTGTTGCTATAACCATGATCAAAACCACACAATGAATGATTTCATCTTATTGGGATTTCAATCCATGTTCACAGAAGCAGCAGTCAAGAAATCAAATGACCTACTGTGCTCACCTGCTGCAAAAGAGGTCTTTAAAATGTTAAAGAACAAAGTATTTTGACTAACATGTATCCAACCTAACCTATGGTATTTCCAATCACCTCATAAGCACATGAAAGCTATATTGAAGAAGAATGGAAGTATTTTCATGAAAGTGTTTGAATAGATTGAATGGATTGCCAGAAGAACGAACCAATCTGGCTTGGAGGAAAGCTAGTAGAGGGTCCCTTGGAATGAAGATGTTGAGACATTGTCAAACATATCTTGGACACGTGATCAGCAGTAAATAATCCCTGGAAAAGGGCATCAGGCTTGATAAAGTAGGAGCTCATCCAAGAAGAGAAAGGTGCTCCAAGAGATGGATTAGGAAAGAATGTAGGAATGGTAATGATCACAGAGTGCTATGTTCGAAGGCAGGTAGGGACACTGTCAGTTCGAACTGACTTCACAGCAACTACGCAAAATAAAAACTACCACACATTTTCAGAATATATGATCTTCATATAATATTATATTGTATCTCTTCCCTTATGAGTGTGGCTCTCCCAGCACAAGTCATAAATTATCCAATTAAGACATCCAGTGTATTAATCTTAATTTCTATTACTTTTTACTCTTCTACTTGAAAACTTCAAAAATAAGGTTTTCAGTTTTAGAATGACAGTTAATGAATATGACATTTTCCATACTAACTCTTGATACTCTATCAAAATCTGTTTTCTTCTTTTTAACTTTACAAATATTCTAAGCTTCCTTTTGCCGAAAAATCAAAGTGAATAGAAGAAGTATACCTTGTCAGAGAGTTAAATGGAATCAGACTTGAAATAAATTTAATATAGGATGTTCGGACACGTCTATTTAAATCTGATTTTACTTGCTTTAAGTTATCACATATAACTATTGATTTTGTTGTAGGAAGACTAGAATATATCAGAAAGTTCTTTTATAATTTAATTTTTAAATTATAATTCACCTTAGTATAGAACCTGGTATAAAGTAGATCTTAGTGAATATTGCTAAACAAATAGATAGAAGCAGGGATTTGATTTAGAATGAAATAGAAAACATAAAGCAAAAATGTTTGAAATTTATACTAGAGAGAAAGAAAAACCTGGATTTAAAAAAATAATATTTGTCCATCTAAACCCTAACTGAAGTAGAAAACAATTATTATTTTTCTTTCTCCCTATACTCGGTCAGTGATTTGTAGATTGTACACAGAACATTGTACAATCTATATTTGATTTGTCTTTGTCAACCAAATATGCCAACAGTTCATTGCACCCAGTTGGTGTGACAATTCCTGTTCTGACAAGCGATACTGCATAGCAGTCACTATGGGTTATAATTGCTGTGCAAATTATTCACAGGCATGCAAGTTTGCTATTTCTGTTCCTTGCTTGACCTATCTCAGGATAGCCTCAGTGATGCCTTTTATATACATATAATCATAAGTGTCCTGGTTTTGTTTCTCTGCATAACACACCCTGCAAATGTAAAACAAAAGGTAACCCCGTTTTTCTAATATGCTGACAGTGATACATGGCTGGAAACCTTTTAATATATACTGAAAAATTCATTTCTACAAATATGCATACTTATGCTTTCTAATTCTTTATGCTATCTAAGCCTCAGACCTATTTTAACTACTATAAAGCAGTGATTACAAAATATACATTTATGTTAATATCACTTCTTACTCATTGACTTTTTATTTAATAACCCAGAAAAATCTGAGAAGATAATTTTTAAGTGTGAAAATATTAGAAATTAAGATATGCATAAAATTTCCTATACAATCATTATAATCTGTACAGTGACTTTTGAAAGGCTGCTGAAATGTCACTTGATGGATGATTATAATGCTGCACAAAACAAAGACATGACATTGAAGAAAATGTCAGTAGTCCAAATAAACAACAAAAAACACATCGTGACTTAGGTGAAATTCGATATGTGAATAATGAGTATATTTAATTGCTGTTGCTGTTATGTGCCATCAAGTAGATTCTGACTAATCATAAACTTCTGTGCAGCAGAACAAAATAATGCCTGGTCTTGCACCCTCGTCCCGTTTGTTATCATGTCTGAGCCCAGAACTCAGATTCCGGGCTCCTGTGTCGTTCCATCTCTCTGAGGGTCTTTTCTTCCATTGATCCTCACTCTATTGAGTATGTGATATCATTTGGTGGTAACTGGTATCACCTCAAAACATGCTGGAAATATGTTTTTTCATCCTCTTATCTAAGGAACCTACCGGCTGTTGTTCCAAAAACTCCCAACATACTACCAATCCTGGGAGTCACCTTGTGACCTAATGATGTCATAATGATGTCATAATGTCATCCACCTCTATAGCCACCTAGCCTGTAGTCTTCCTGCCAATTTCTTTAAGTCAGTAGAAAATTCCATCTCTAATATTTGACTCATGGATTAGGATCCTATCTGTACTTGAACTTCCCCACTTCTAAAAGTGTTTTCTTATTATAAATTAACAAATTATAAATTATATCTATAGACACACACACACAAACACACATATTATAAGAGTCAGCAGTCTTACTTTCCTAGAGAACACAATCTCAGATACCGGCTATCAGGATGTGATCTATTGGTCCAGGTGTAAGAATTTTTGTTTTCTTATCATTGAATTGCAATTGATACTGAATGTTGGGACATTTTGCCCTTGTGGTTGTTATTAGCTTGCATCGATCTTACGTTCAGCAGAATAGAACACAGCCCAGTCCAGGGTCCTTCTCACAAACGTTCGTGTTCTTGAACTCATTGTTGCATCCACTGTGTCAAGGCAACTTCCTCTTTTTCGCTGCCTTTCTAGTTTTCCCAGAAATTATCTTTCCAGAAAACATGTCCAAAATATGCAAAATAAGGTACTACCATCCCTCCCTGTAAGGAGCATTCTGACCACTGTGCTACTAAAGCAGAATTGTTTGTCCTTTGGGCGGTCCACTGTACTTTCCATATTCTTCTCCGGCACAACAGTTCAAATACATCATTTCCTTTAAAATTCCTTATCTCATGTCCAACATTCACATGCGCATGAAGCAATCGGAAAGGGGACACCTAGACATATATATATGTATGTATGTTAGTGTGTGGGTCTCTCTCTACACACACGTGCTTGCATAGACATACTCCAAGAAAATGGGACTTCGCTGGGCAGAGCAGAACAGATGTGAAAGGATAGCAATTTGATGACATAGATGACGTGAAAAAAAATGAGGGAGGTGACATCCGTTATAAAAACAGATGAGTTTGAAAAATGTTTCCAAGAATGGAATCACAGATTTGCCAAACATATTACGTGTAATGGAGAGTACTTTGAAGCTGATCGGTTGTATTGTAAAATTAAATAAACAAATTAATTAAATTCAAACAAATTAATTAAATTCAAACCCAAAAAAGGTTGGGTTTTATTTGGGAGGGGGATACACCCTTTGTGTGTGAGTGTGTGCACGCATGCGCAAGTGTATCCCTATTGAAATTGGAAGTCTGAATTTGAACTTAATTTATTTCAGCTTCAAAAATGCTGAGTGTATTCTTACATTTTTATTTTCTAACTCCAAGTCTGTACAAGTTTCATGATGATACATTGCTTTGACTTCTCAAGCTACCTTTAGAATTTTTCCATTTTCCTCTTTTACATTTCCAAATTATCATTTCTTCCATTCCCTTTAGCTCCTCCATATACAAGACAATGTTTCATTTGTTAGTGTTGATCTAGTTATGGTTAACAGTGATTCATTTGAGTCAATTGCCATTGCAAGATTACATAAAATTTGAATATATATGATTGCTTTAATTGTTTAAATGTTTCATGCAAAACTCAGAGAATATTAGGGAAATAATACCTCAACTGTCCTCAACATCTAGCTCTAAAATTAGCTGTAATCTAGGAAAAGTGTATATAATCTTTGAAAGGGGATGTTGCCATGATGTCAGTCTATTCTAGGGATTAGCACTCAGTTCACAAATGTCAATGATATACTTATTTTGATAGCTAGGACAAAAGGAATTTTAAAAACTCACAAGTTTGTACCTAAACAAACAAACAAAACAGAGTTTAATGTTTTGAGAAATACAATGATTCATAATGGATTATTTCTATAACTACAGGTGATGGTTCTACTAAAAATATTCTCAGAAATAATAATGAAAATGATAATGAAATAAAAATAATGATAATGAAAATATTAGTACAAATGAGAATTTTGAATAGTACTATTTTTTAAACTCTGATTTACCAAGATTAACCAACAATGGTAAAAGCAACTAGGCTTTGAATTCAGACATTTTCTCCTTTGGTCAAATACTTCATTTTGTGATGTTGTCTGCCAAATTTGGGGGACATAATTTTAAAAAGTCTACAGTGGATTGTCAAATTAGATAGAACAGTACATACACCATGTTCAAACCCTAATTAGGATGCAAACCTCTATCTATATTGTATCACCTTTTTAAATAACAAATGGACACCTGAAAATTTAATTTTGGAAATGTTAAAACCTTTGAGGAAGTTACAGTAAGTTTACTAAGTGAAAAATTAACCGTGAGTGATGTGGAAACTCATAAGTGGGTGGAAGGTAAGCTAAAATTAAGAACTACTTATAATACATTTGGAAACACAATGAAAATTTTAATGTCAGTGAAAGAATTATCATTGAAAACAATAGCAAACTAGGAGCAGTTTATCTAGAGCCTCACTTTCAATTCTAATTATTTCTGAATTTAAGTTGAAGGACATATTACACCTATAAAGCTTTTAGAAATTACAGAAAATCAGAAAATGAATAATAATGAAAGTGTAAGAAGTTTCTTTCTCAAAATGAAAGAAAAAAAGTAGAGCTGCACCCTTAAAATTGACTATATATTAACAAGGAATGATAGTAAACAAAGAGTTGAGAGATAAAGAACAATTCTTGAAATTTAAGAAGAAAACCATTTACAACGTATCAAGCTATATGACATTGCTCTGGAATTTTGGGGTGTAGCTTGTGTTGAGTTAGCTAACTAGTTAGTTCCTCAGTTTGAGATTAATTTTGTGAGACAACAGGGACAGATGAAATATATCAGAAAAAAGTATTTTAATTATGGGTAGTTATGGTTTATTATAATAACATTTTAAGGAATAGAATTAAATCTATATTTATGATAAAATGTTTAGTTTGTGTAATATTATGGCAAGTCTTCAAATTATAGCTGAGGTTAAAAATTCTTATTTTGCTTTATGATTAGGCATGATAAAATACTTTGTGCTTCTACTATTTTGTGAATGAATTCTTATCAATTAGGTGGAACTATTTTAAAGTGACCAGATTTTAACAGGTAAAGCGGGACACCATTGACAGAGGTGGAGGGGGGTGGGTGGTAACAGGAAATATAGTCCTTTCCCATTCTCCCTCCATTCCCTACCTAGTTTGTCATGCATTCTTTCTAAAAATCGGGACTTTTTAAAAAACACCGCGGGACGCGGGAAAAACTGTTTAAAGTCAGGACTGCCCCACCATGAGTGGGATGTTTGGTCGCTTTATATTAAGTATCAGTAATAAAATGTCTCTTACTTCAAAATTAACTTGTTTTGGGGAGATTTTAGAGTGTTAAATTGAGAATTTCTTGTGTTTTGGGGGGAAGGGGCATCACGAGAATTTCTTACCAAAAATTGCTTCAGTTATTCAATTAATGAAATGTTAAGAGTGTTTTTTTAATCACAATACTATTCTAAAAGTGGTCCTGATGCAATAAATTCTAATATTTAAATAAATTCTAACATGTAATAAATAAAATTTTAAAATATGATGACTTTGTGGAAGAAGTCCAAAGTATACAATGTATTTTATCATATGTAATGGTAACCAAATATTTTGAAGCATTGATTAAAAGCATTAACATGCTTCTTAGTTGAGATTTAATTATTAAGGAATGTGTAAAGAATCATTTAATATTGCTGTATTCAAAACTACAAAATTCAAGATAACATAAAGTTTCATGTTAATTTTAAATGTACTATTACTTTCAATAAATAAAATACATTTTTCTTCTGATCTTATTTCAGATTAGCTCTATGCAGAATATAAACTTGGTATCAGAATATGAAAAACAGATTTTAACTGGTTTGAAACAATTCAGTCATGGTCAACAATGTGAAAACAGAACAGGACTGAATTTTTAAACTTTGGTGAATCAGAACAAGAGGTATAATGGGAAGAATGAGAGTCCACAGTCGTGGATAAAGGAAACCAAACTGTCATGGTAAATTTGTTGCCAGTCTAATATTTTCAACTGTAACATTTCTTCACTATAGACTTTTCTGTAGCACTCTCAATTTACCTTCTGGCAGAACAAAATGGATATGACTTATTCCCTTGCCAATGTTGGCAGTGTGTACAGAACACACTGTCACTTTTGACGGGGACAGCGATTGTGCAGGGTCACACTGCTTACCCTGGGCGTTCAGCGAGAGAGAGTTAACTGTTCAGTGTGCTGGAAACAAACTCAGAAGACTGGACAAGAATTGCTTTTTCTCTAAAGCACTTTCCTTTTTCCTGATAAACATAGTCCTCAAATCAAGTTCTTTCTCCAATAAGTCCAATGTCACGGCTGAAATTACATTTACAATGTGGGGACAGAACACACATTGTTAATTCTACCTGCTCCTTTCATAGGAACTCTATTGCCACAGTTAAAATCACAGCCTGAGTCAATTTTGTCAGGCATGGATTAAATTACCTAAATTACATTGATAACTTTTTTAAAAAGATGAGTGAATACTCAGAAATCTCATGGCAAACAGATTAATCTGAATGTGAATTACGTTTGATCTGGGATGAATATGGGCTACAGCTCCTATCAGAAGGACAAATAAAACTCAAATTTTGCAAAAATTTTAGGTGAAAAATATAAAACAAAAGTTGTTTTAAAATTACCAGGCTAGGGCTGAGCCCTGGTGGTGTAAGTGGTTGAGACTGGGACTGCGGCCCATGGATTTGGCAGTTCAAATCCAGTGGCTGCTCTCAGGAGCAGGGCTGAGTAGCCCCCATGACCACCAGAGGGAAGTGATGCCCAAAAAAACAAGCAAACAAAAAATTACCAGGTCTATTAAATAGATGAAAGGAAATTCTCTTTAAAAATGTCTCAGGGAAGCTCATCCATTTCTGATGAGAATAAAAGTGGACAGTTTGGCACTTCTTCAAAGGATTGAAGAAAAATGGCAGAGTGGTTAGTGGGTTTGAAGTACTGACTTTGGTGGTAGAGGTCCAAAGAATATTAACCATACAATGATAGGAGGGGGAGAAAGATAGTTTGGGCTTGAAGGTCACCATGTCTGTTTATAATTGTCGAATACTTAGGAAAAATACAAGAAATAAATTAATATCATTAAATCATTCATGTGTGAACTGTTGAATTGGCAAATGTTCTGCTACAATAAATAAGTAAACAAACAAGTAAATACATAAATAGATAAATAGAAATGAAGTCTAGAAAGAAATGCTGAATCTATCCCCAACCCCTCTGACCCCAGGATATGGACTAACAAAAAAAAAGTATAAATTTGAGAAAGATAATCAATGCCAGTCTTTGTTAACTCCCATAAAAATATGTCCTTAAGAAAATTCCTGGGTTGAGCCCCGGTGGCGTAGTGGTTGTGCGCAGCACTGTGGCCCACTGGGATGGAGGCTCAATTCCAGCTCCACAGGAACAAAAACTGGGCCTCCTACTCCCACCACCAGTGGGCAGTGATGCCCAAAAAAACCAAAAAACCAAAAAAAAAGAAAAAAATGAAAATTCCTTAGGACAATTCAATTGAGAAAATATTTCAATGAGAATCTTATCATTCTTGTGATCCAGTCTTAATTTGAATACCCTTGAGGTCAGGAAAGAGAAGAACCAGAGTCATGCTGAAGAATACCTTCTACACCAAACAAACTGGTCTCCATAAGCTTCTTTCTTTACTAGGTAACATAAGCTCAGATTAATGGTCCAACCCAATTGGGGTCTCAACCACACACTGCTGCATATTTCTTACCCTACCAACATCAAGTGGCCATTCATTTCTCCAGCACAACAAAGATCTTCCTGGTTATAAACCTTTGATTATAATGTTACTTTCCCTTGTACTGTCTTCAGTTCCTTTACACTCTCTCTTAGTATGCTCATCCTTCTAAATCTACATAAAATGGCCCTTTCTCCCTGAAATTTGCTGAATGCACACAGTCTAACTAAAGAATCCCAGGCTTTGTGATCTCACAGCACAGTATCTTCCCTGGAGAGTTCAAGGAGGGGAAAGAAAAGACTATTATTGGCTGACAAATCTAAGCTTGCTTAGTTCTTGTTTCTGGAACTTATTTAAAGCATGGGAGGAATTTGGAAAGCCATCTTAGTCTTAATAGACACAATATGAATGTCTATATTTTAGTGGTCTTACAATGATTCTGGATGGTGTATGATAAACACTAAAGATGTCACATATACGCTAGAGAGTCAACAGATTAGTTTTTTATTGCTGCACTCTCAACACTAAGAGTTTCATTTTACATGACTCAGAGAAACTTTTCCATGGCATATACTCAAAAATAGATATACCATGAATTAAAATAACAGGAAGATAGAAATTTGAAACACCATGGTTACATTCTCTCTAATTCCTTGACAAATTGCAAGGCTATTCTAGGTCAAGTGAAAATTGTTTAATAGTCTTCTAAGGCCTGGCCAAAGTGCCACTTGAGTTCAATGAAACAGCTTTGATACAGCATTCATTCTAAGTATCAAATTCCTGTGATCCCCATGGACTCCTTAAGTTTTAATAAAAACAATTAAATGATTTATGGAACCAATTCTGAAACTTTTTTCAAACTCTGTGATTGCATCTCTACAATCCACTGGGAATGACAGATCAAATGAAAGAAAGTTGTTTCAGTCTCAAAGCATTTTGAGTCTCAAGGTCAAATAGTATTGCCAACAATAGCATCAGGTCATCCTATCACATACCTGTCCCAATGGATAATGCTGTGGCTTTCAGAAAATCACAAATAAAGGAACATAATCAGAGCTGAATTTCTAATTTCTAAATGACATGAATTTTTGAAACTATATAATTGCATTTTTATGCTCAAAATAATAACATGCTATTTGTGAAGTAGTAGGGAGATATTTACTTTCTATTTAGTCTATGCAAGAAAGGAGAGGGGGGGAAATCTTTTGAAATCAGTGTAAAGAAGAGATTTAAAAAGTCACATCAAAATATAATTAATTATAAAAAGTGTATTTCAGGATCATTGCAATTAAGTTAATTTAGAAATACTTCTCTTAGTATGAAGCATAGAACATACAGGAGACATGAGGTTCTTTTGATAAGTTCTAGTGACACATAAATCTTTACATTGATTACAGGCACTGCTCCTGTTACCACTCAGACAACAAAATCTACTGGCTGGTGTGCACCTGTGAAATGGAGTGTGCACCCAATTCAACCTCCTAGGACAGAATAAAACACTGCAAATGATAAGAGAGTGGTGTGAATTTGTAAGACATACACGTATGCTGTCGGAGTCTAATAGAAATATTTTAACCAGTGGCCTGAATCCAATCTGCACAGTAATTTAATAGACTATCAACCCCAAATGCAATCCATAAGGCAAGCAAATGGGCACCAAATGCAATTGGTGATTTTCTTGGAATGGGACAAGAAGAATTAAACTAATCTATGTGAAAAAGGAAGCCGCCTGGAAACATTATATAGTCTGATTCTTCAATTAGAAAGTTTAATCAATAATATCCTTACATTATGTTACTTTGAAACTTTTCAATCAACATTATAGAATTTTATAAATATGACAGATTTTTTTAAAAGAGATTATTTACTTTTAAATGTATAAAAATGTCATGTGAACAGAATTTGAAGCCAGTTTTGTTTTCTAGCAGAGGTATAAATATACATGTTTAAAAGATGATCTTTATCCCTTCAAAACAACTTATTGCAAGGTATATTATTTAAACAAGACTTTGAAATTTCTCTTTGGGGAATAAATTTTAGAGTCACTTAAGGAGATAGGCAAGGAAATTCATCATAAGTCTTTATATCATCATTCAGAAGAGTTGAATTCAGAGAGCCTCACTTCCATCCCAGGTCTACCATGTTGAAATATTTAGATTTGACATAAATAAATAATTCACCAAAGAAAAAACTTTAGTAAAGGAAGGCTTGGGTTTCTTCTCATTGGAGACTGCAATGAGTGGTCTTATCTAGATCATCAGTGATTATCTAAAGAGACAGAAGTAAACCAAATGGTCTGAATGCCAAATGCTCCTTCCGTGGGAGGAATAATTCATTTTATATTAAACACTATGCATTATGTAGCTGAATAAAATAAGATATATTGATTAAAATCAACTGTCTTTTAATAATATGATTTCCTCTTCCACATAAACTTAGAAAACTAAACTCCTTGCCATCCAGTCAATTCTGACTCACAGAGGCCCTACAGACACATACGCAGCAAGACCCCATGAGTTTCTGAGACTGACGGGTGCAAAAAGTCTCACCTTTCTCCTACAGAGGGACAAATGGTTTCAAACTGTTGACCTTTTGGTTTGCAGTCCAGTACATAACTTACTAAGGCATTCTTTATCCCAATTGTTGCTCAGATATTTTTTAAGTGAAATGAAACAACCAAGAGATTGTGTTAAAGGGGGAATCTACTTTCACGCTCAAGCACTAGCTTGTTGAAAAGTTCAGTTCCATTCCATAGTTTATTCATTTGTTCAAATAACAAACAGACCTTGATAACATGATGTTATAATAGTCTCAGTACTGATCATAACAAGAGTCATTTCTATAATCTTACAGCTCGTGCTCTTATCTGGGGGGCGACTTTTAAATTAAGTTATCCAGGTAAGTATATGATTACATTTGGTTAGATTCTTCCCTTGCTCCATGAGAAATGGTTGTGCACTGCCAAGGTCTTCAGCTCCTAGCTGAAGAGTTAGCTGCTTGAAAAAAACTGTCACTGTAGAAACCAGAGGTGGCCTTTGGCTCCCATAAAGAGAGCATCCTTGGGAACCTACCTACCAGTACACTTCATCCTTTAGGAAACCACTTGAGGGAAACAGATTGCCCTTACTTAAGACTTCAGTTTGCCATTGCATTTGGACAAAATGAAAAGAGCCCAAATTCACAGGTTGTTCTACAAAATTATTCAGGAATTGGGGGCCCTCCTCTACAAATTTCTCCACACTTAATTTATCTTAGTCATGAAACGCTGGCCTCACTGCCTACATTTTCCACCCTAATTAATTTCTGCCAGGCACCTCAGACTTTTCAACAGGTTGTTTTCCTTCTATTCAAAGTATATACCCACCTGTGAACTCCTATTAGTCATGTAAAATTCAACTTTAATAATTATCTCTTCAATCAGATTGTCTCTGCTTCAAAGTAATTTTGTATCCTAAAATTTGTCAGAATATTTACCTCTATGTTCATTAGTTGACAGGACCACCTGTGTGTTAGAAAATCAATTGAAAATCCACTTCGCTCTGAGTGCAGCCATGCGCTGGTGGGGACCAAAGTGGTGTGAAGACCATTGCATAGACTGCCTCCAAGTAATAAATCATAAGCAGGAATCAGGGGCCAACAGTGGAGATGGAAAAAAGCAATTATATGTTATATTATGTGTGATACAAAGTGCAATTTGAAGGTCAGGAAATAAATATAAATTTATTTTTCTTGATTTGAAATAAAATTTGGGTAGCAGTTTTATCTAAAAACATTATATAAAGTATTTTACAATCATGTATTATGAGAGAGAATAGGTCAGTTGAGTTTATAAATCTAATCACATATTTATCTAACAATAGAATTCCCAAATCCCTAGAATCTTACCTGATGAACAAAGCTTTGGGAAAAAAAGTTTCTGTTTTCATTAGTATCTCACTGGGGTAGGATTAAGTTCGGAATTTACCTATTCATAGTAAATTTACTTTCATGCAGTTACTGCAATCTGAAGGCTTAAGGGAATCACAGCAAAGAGAATATGCTTAGTTGGATGAAAGGCAAGACAAAACAAATTGTTTATTCATAAGTAAATTTATAAATATGTGAAAGGAAAGTATTAAACTGGTTTTCTAATATGTTCTAAAGTGCTTGTCCTTGAATGTGATTAGGGATTTGGATGCCTTAAGCTGAAAAGAGTTATGTGGAAATGTCCATATCAATAAAAGTTTAAAAGGTTTGAGCGATGCTAAACATGGTCCTTAGAGATAAGTTAATTAGTAAACTAGAGAGTCTTAAAACTCTCAAGTGTCATCTTTGAACTGAAGAAGATGTCTACTAATGAAGCCCCTACGGGCCTAAAGTCTAGATCTAGCAGTATACGTTTTCTATAGCTGAATTTCAACTATATTACGCATTAAAAGCAATATGAGTTAGTCTATAAAAACAAGGGGTAAAATGTTCACAACACCATGAACTGAGTGCATTTCATTTTAATTTCTTGGTTCTATCTAATGCATATAAAATAATCAGATGCAACCAAAACATCCCATTAGCAGAAAGAGAAAAAAGAGATAAAATTTTGTGGTATAATAATATTTGAGGTTTGATTTATAACGAGAGGGAGGGGTACATACTTGAGAATGAAAGTAATAAATCTAAGTCTGTCTCATTTACATACTACAAAAATTAAAAAGGCAATTTTGCACTTTTTATAAGATATTTTCTAGACTGAAATATCAGGCTTCACAACCAAACAAGCCATTATTTCAAATAGAATTATTTTTTATTTTAAAAGATTTACTGGTATGTAAATCAAATAAGCAATAGGTTAAACATTATTAAAAAGTTGTACAATCATCACCATATCAATTTTTGAACATTTTTCCTTCTTTTATTTATTAGTAGCAGCACTCCAGTTCCAACCAACTTCCCCTGCCAAAACCCAAAGGAATTATTAATCAAGTTACTGTCTCTATAGATTTACCTATCCTAGATATAATATAAAGAAAAACATACCAAAAACAAA
The DNA here is from genome assembly GCA_004026705.1 of Nesogale talazaci. Lineage (NCBI taxonomy): Eukaryota > Metazoa > Chordata > Mammalia > Afrosoricida > Tenrecidae > Nesogale > Nesogale talazaci. The sequence continues at coordinate 88,469 of PVJH01002079.1, read as the reverse complement.
CATTAAAAGCTTAATAATAATATCAAAATATAATCCACTTTTTTCTCTCTGCTGTGCTGTTTTTGCTATTGTTAGATAACATTGCATTGGTTTCACAACAGAATAAAACACTGCCAGGTCTTGCACCATCCTTACTATTATTCCTATGCCTGAGCTCTTTGCTGAAGCCTCTGTGTCACCACCTTCAAGGCTTTTCTCTTTTTCATGATCCGTTCAGTTTAGCAAGCATGAAGTCCTTTTCCTGGTCTGATCTCTCCTCATAACAAGTCCAATGTATATAAGACAAAGTTTTGGCATTCTTACTTCAAAGGAGCACTCAGGGCTTATATTTCCAAGACAAATGTGTTGGTTATTTTAATAGTTCATGGTACTTTCAATGTTCTTCACCAGCAACAAAATTCAAGTGTATCTGTCCTTCTTTGGTCTTCTTAATTCAACATTTGACTTTCGCAAGCATAAAAAACTCTAGAAAATAACACGGTTTTGTTCAGGGGCATATTAGTCTTCAAAGTAACATCCTTCCTCTTTAATAACCTAAATGGGTCTTTTGCAGCAAGTATACCTAATCCAGGAAGTAGTTTGATCTTTTATTGCTGCTTCCATAAACATTGATAATTGATCTAAACAAGGCAGAATCCTTCACAATTTAATCTTATCTCCATGTATCATGAGGGTATGTATTGGTCCTGTTGTGAGGACTCTGGTCTTCTTTATATTGTTGGGCAATCCATACTGAAGACTGAAACCTTTGAGCTTCATCAGAAAGTGCTTCAATTCCTCCTCACTTCAACATGCAAGGTTGTGGCATCTGCATACCACAGGTGTGAATCAGCCTTCCTCCAATCCTGATACATTACAGTTCCTCATAATGATGAAGAACATAATGATGAAACCTTTAGCTTTTCTGAGGATTTGTTTCATGAAAGTGTGGTGAAAGGATACAATCTTTTAGCACATCTTTCTTGATTTTAATCCATGTGTTATTCCCTTGTTCTTCCTGAACAACTGCCTCTTGACTCATGTTCAAGGGCACAATGAAGTGTTCTAGAATCCCCATTCCTCTCAAGGTTATCTACAGTTTATTACAGTCTACACAGTCGAATGCCTCTGCATAGTCAATAAAACACAAGTAAACATCTTTCTTCTGTTCTCTGCTTTGAATCAAGATTCACCTAACATCAAATAATGATATAGCTTGTTCCATATCCTCTTCTGAATCTGACCTGAACTTCTGACAGTTCTCTATCAAGGCATTGTTGCAACTATTGTTGAATGATCTTAATAAAATTTTTACTTTATGGGTTATAGGTAATATTGTTCTATAATTTGAAAATAGGAATGTTGTGGGGGCTTTATTTCTTTAGAATTGTGACAAATATGGATCTCTTCCAGTGAGCTTGCCCAGTAGCTGTAGTCCAAATACCAGTGAGTATTTCCAGTGCTTTATCAGTTTGTTGAAATATTTCAATTGGTATTCCAATTCCTCGACCCTTATTTTTGGATGATGCATGTCTAATATGAATTTCCAGAGGTGATTCTCTGGAAATTTCATGAACATGGAATCCTACAAATAAATTTGGGGCTTTCATTGTCATCCAAATCCTTCTGTGAACAGAGTGATCAGAATTTAATCAGTAACATAGTTCCATGCTCTAGTCTTATAATTTATCATTTACCATCCATGGATCAAACAAGGTGATATATTGTTCCCTACTGACTTAGCTGATACCTTCCTTTGATGACTGCTTGTTTTAGAAAAATCATTAAGACCCCAGATGCCTCGAATAGAATATGTTTATGCAGCCTAATCAGATGAGATATGTACTTTCCAAATATGTATCAATCATGTAATTGTCTTATTTGACAACTGAGGAAGAGTGGTTGTAACACTTGGGTAACACTAATTAGGGGCAATTATACTTCATAGATACTAGAGTTTTAAATCTGAGTACTACATTTGAGGAAGGGTATGACTAAAATGAAAACTCCAATATCCATTTGTAAGAGTTCCTCATGGATTAATCCTCCATTGAATTCTTTATGACCATGGACCAAGGATGTGAATAGTCTTACCTTCAAGCAGAGTGCATTGAAAAGTAGATTAAATCAATCCCTTCCAGCCAGCTAGGTGGTCTCCTTTGAGGTCTGCCTGGGTGGGTCCAAAGAAGAGATGACCTTACTGGGGATCAGATAGTCTTGAAACACGCCATGACTATCTTGAGGGAAAGTCTTGGACTCATCTTGTAAATTCCTCTGTCTAGCCTAATGTTTGTTTCTAAATCAGGGTTCCTCTACCACTCCTGTAGTTTCATTTGTAACTCTGATGTCTTCATCTGCCCCCAATCATGCTTTTGTGAATGTTGCTTGTCCTCCCATGTCCTTTTCAAAGCTCTGAATCTCAGCACACCCTTGGATACTAGTGTGGCCTCCTCTCTTTGTTCTGTTTATGACTCTCTAAACGCTCTCTTTAAACAATATTTAACATTTGAAGTTTCTTTTGTACCTGAAAAGAATAGAAAGGTCACAAGTTATGAGAGCATTATTTTCTAATAAACATCTCATTGTTAAGTGCTCCTTAGTGGTGTCTTTTTTTTGTTTCCTCTCTCAGCAGGAGAGGCTAGATAGAAGGAGTATATTTCAGAGCCTGGAAACCCTTGCCAATAATATTAGCTTGGATTTAATACGTATTTCCCCCAAAAGAGCATATCCAGGGAGAAGATCTGCTATTCTGAGAGCGTACTTCCTTCTCCCATGAAAAGAAATGAATATCTCCATGTCCACAGTTGAACAAAAGCAGAAGGTAGATCAGAACCAAAAAACTGGTTGCAGAAGCAGATTACCAGACCTTTCTTCTGAAGCTCCCAAACCCTCAACATTTTGTCAAGAATTTGAAGTACCCAGGAACTCCAAACAAATTAATTAAGACTTTCAACTAAATACCCTTCGCAGTTGAATTATCCTTCACAGTTAGTGACGATAGTAACCACTATACCACAGACATAGTTGAAAGACTACAGGTTTTAACAATCCCTAGTGGTGGCAGTTGTTAGATGTTAGGGTTGGTTCCAAATTATATTGGCCCTATGTAAACATCATGAAACACTGCCCAGTGCTATGCCACACGGGAAATTATGCTTAGATTTGAACCCATTGAGCACTCATGGTGCCTGGTCACCTCGTGAGAGGCATCCCTATTTTTCACTGTCCCTGTACTATGTCAGGCAGAATGTCCTTCCTCCAAGGACTGGTCACTCTTATGACATGTCCAATATATGTGAGACAAAGTATCACTATCTTTGCTTCTAAGGAACATTTTGTGTTTCTTCCAAGACAGATTTATTTGTTCTTTTGGAAGTCCATGGTACTTTCAATACTTTGACACTATAATCCAAATGCTTAGAGTCTTTTTGATCTTCCTTATTATTCCCTGTTCAACTTCCATTATCATTTGAGGTGATTGAAAATACCATGACTAAGGCGAGGTGCACCTGAATCCTCAAAGCTCTACAGAGGTCTTGTACAGCAGATTTACTCAATGCAATGCAATGCATGACCTCTTGACTAATGCTTCCCTGAGAACTAAGGATCCAAAGAAGATGAAACACCTGACAAGTTCAATCTCTTCTCTATTATCATGTTACCTATGGTCCAATTGTGAGGATTTTGGTTTTATTACATAGGGTTTTAATCCATAGTGTAGCCTGCAATCTTTGATCTTCTTCAGCAAATGCTTCAAGTTCTCTTTAATTTCTCCAGATAAGCTTGCATAATCTGCATGTTACTGTTGTTAAGCCTTTCTCCAAAGCAGAACCACATTCTTTTACATACAGCTGAGTTTCTCAGATGGCTTGTTCACCAGACCAATGGAATAAGTATGGCAAGCAGATAGAACCTTTATTGATTTTAAACCATGCAGGACTGTCCTGTTCTGTTAACACATGGCCTCTTGATCCATGATAAGATAAGATCCAGATAAGCACAATTGCATACTCTGGAATTCCCATTCTTCTGAAAGTTACCCATAGTTGATATGGCCTACAAACTTTAATGCTTTTATAGAGTCAATATGACACAAATAGATGTCTTTCTTGTATTCTCTGGTTTTAGCCAATATCCATCTGATGTCAACACTGATGTCCTTTCTTCTGAATGACTTGATTTTCTGGCGGTTCTCTGTGAATATACTGCTGCAGCTGTTACTGAATCATCTTCAGCAAAAGCTTGCTTTCATATTATATTAATATTGTTCTATAATTGAGCACTTTAAAAATATTGTTCTATAATTAGTTGGCAAACTTTGAAATGAGTACAAATAGGGATCTCTTCAAGCGACGTGGCCAAGTAGCTGTCTTCCAAACTTATGGTTGGGACCAGTGTGTTGTCTAGACAAATAAACCCAGTAACACTCATATATGTTTAAGAAAGAGCTTTAAATAAAGAAGTAAAATTATATAAAGAAGTCATCTCAGCAAAGTACATCTAAAAATCCATAGATCTAAGGCTAGCTAGAGCCCTCTTCAACGCAAAAAGTCACAGGCCAATGGCACTGGAAGGTGCAGTGTGATACAGGAAGGTCACAGGTAAGGGGGCACAGAATCCTACAGAGTCAAGTCTTTGGGAAAATGCCAAAGCGCTAAAAGCTCTGAGGATTGAGTTTCAGAGGGACCACCCTGAGATGCAGGCACAGGGTTCCATCAAGAAGTGAAAAGAGCATAGAAAGAAGGAAGTACCTCAGTGTTTCTCTCAGAAAATGGCCACGTCCCTAAGGAGGTTTGATTAGGCTGTGACCTGATTGCCAAGCTGTTCTCTCCCCCTCCACAAGTGCAAGTTTACATGAAATTTACCCGCCACAACCAGTGAGTGCTTCCAGACCATCACCAACGTGTGGAAACATTTCAGTCTGTGTTCTATCAATTTCTAGAGCCATCTTTTTGGCTAATGCCTTCAGTTCCATTTGGACTTCTTTCTTCAGTACTATTGGTTAGTGCATTCCCTTCAACTAGCAAAGCACTGGCAACACTGTTACCCCTCATCCTACTCCATGTCCTTTTCCAAAGGAACACACTCTGTCTTTTGTTTTGTTTTAACCTTTAAAAGTAACTGGTGTAATTGCCATTGAAATGACCCCCCTCATGGTAAACTTACTTGTGTCAGAGTAGAAATGTAGGTTGTAGGGTTCTCAACGGTGTATTTTTGAGAAGTAGTCACCAAGTCTTCTTTGAGACAGATATGTTTGGATTCAAATGTCAAAACTTTTGGTTGAGATCTGAGGGCTAACTCTATCTGCCACCAAGAGACATGTTGCTTTAGGGCAGGTATCAGATATGATTTTCTAAATCAATTAGAAAGTAAATATTCTAGTCTATGTGGTCCATAGAATCTCTCTTGTAACTGTTCAACACTCACAGTAGGACTGCAAAGCAACCATTCCTAATTTGTGCAGGAAAAGAGGGAAATATTTCTGAGCAATAGAGGAGACAGCTGCAGGGAGGGACAGAACCAAGTGTCTGAGCGTTCAAAGGAAACAGCTCAAGAATGCGTACACATATCTTACATATTTATCTTGAATGTTCCTGCCATTTTCAAACATGATAGTGTCTTAAAATGCTGAACTTTATTTTCTATGAAATAGAAAAAAGAGTTGTCTATGAAAACTCCTTGTTGGATTGCATTGACCATCAATCACCATTCAACGTTTTTATTTTCCCATTTTTGTCATTTGTGATACTCATATCCTAAGTTTTACTTATCATATATTTACCAATAGGAAGTGAGTAGTACAATGTAAGAGGAAGAAAAATTCTGTTTCTACTAACATCTTACTGAGGAGCTATAACCTAAGCCTAAAATTCTTGGAAGAAGGTGCTGATTTGCGATTTTCATGGTGGGATATAGGAAAGCTTAAGCTGAACCATTGTCGTGACACAGTTAGTCTATTTGCTAAGTGAGATTGTTATTTTCTATCTACCTATCCATTTATACAGAAAGGACCAAGGGTCTAAAGGGAATGAACCAGAGAGAGTTGATAGAAGACAGGGCAGTGGAACTGGTATTCCATTTGGTCAATGGGGTAGGATTGCTGCTCAAAGCTGGGGAAAGAGGCCTGCCACACCCATAGGACAGAATAATGGAAGTCCCAGGTAATAGGGTGGGTTTTCCACTCCGATAGACAAGGAGAATGAAGTCATCCACATGTAAGTCAACAATTGCCCTTTCTGTGTGCCTGAAGAGCAGCCCGAGAAGCTGCAGGCCAAGCCTGAGAATCCTCCACTCAGGATCTAGAAAGCAGAGTTACACAGAATCTGATGCATAAGGCATACATGTTCTCAAAAACTAGAGGATGATTTCAATATTTAAGAGCTGTGGTGAATTTTTCTGCTAGGTTTGGGACTTGCTTCATTCTTCTTATTCTTTCATTCCCTCCAAATTCTATATTTATAATGGAAATATTTATTTGGAAATTTATAATGGAAATTTATAATGGAAATATATAATGGAAATATCTAACGCATGCCTTTCGCACCATGGCACTTAAAGCAAGTAACTTGACTTCGAGTTTCAGAGATTCACATGAAAAGGAATTTTGTTCCAGGATGGAATATGCCTAAGGTCTTTAGATAACTTTAGAAGGTGAGTCATTCAGACTTGTTGTAGACACAAGATTCTTAGGATGATACATGGAGTGAATGTATTTTGCATGTAGAGGGCATGGCTTTAGGGAACCCAAATGGCAAACTATTATAAAAGAAATAGTTATTGTAAACTATTTATAAAAGAAAGGATTATTGTAAATCCTAATTTATTTGCCTATGTCTATAACCTCATTTGAGATTGACTTTTCATTGCTGTATTAATGAGGTAAGATTGGTGTAGGGTACATTTTGAGCCAAAAGTTTTTGAGATGCAAAAAGCGTAAGTTATCCAGGAGAGCCAAGACAGTGTGATAGAGTTGTGAAGCCCCATGAACACAGTCTAGACTCAGGAGCTCCAGTGTCAGGCCTTTGTCCAAAGCCTATTGAAAGAGAACACTTGCCTGAAGGATAGCACCCTGAATTTTTTTGGCATCACTGCCTTCTGGTGGTGGGAGTAGGAGGCCCAGCATTGCTCCTGGAGAGTTATTGATGGATTTGAACCTCCAACCCAGGGGGCCGCAGTCCCACGCACAACCACTACACCACCGTGGCTCAGCCAGCACCATGAATTTGCACTGCAAGCTTCTTAAATTTTAGACAGATTTTTTTTTTTTTTGCTAAAGCTGAAAATAGGAAAGAAAGGGAAAACGGACAAAGAAGAGAGCATCAGGAAGTGTCAGTGTGTAGAATGACTAGTTCAACAAGAATACTTGTTTCAAAATAACAGAATACTCAGAGGAAGCAAGGAAGAAGCAAGGAGGGCGGGGTTGGGGGGCAGGGAATGGAGAAATACACTTTTATACATTTTGCAATTTTGTCTCCATGTGACCCCAGGTCTCACTGCATTCATTATTAAAATCTTCCCACACTTGTCTTATTCTTTTCCATCATGATAGGTTCTTCTTTAAGGTCATTGCTGGTTCTAACTGCTGTTCTCTGATATTTTCTCAGAGCGTAAGAGTTGTTTAATCTTTGAATGGACTGCAAACATTGATAAAAAAAAGTAAAGGAATCAACTGGGAGAAAGAAGTTTTCAAATTACACCTTTTTTTCCCTTAAGAATTGGCAAAATGAAGAAAAATGTTGACTACTGGTCTAAGCACTGAAAGGGAGATGATGGGAAGAACGGAAAATAAATATATGACAGACAAGGGAAATAGCTGATGGGGTTACAGCAATCAAAAAGTACAGTTGTAAAAAAGCAATGTTTTGATCTTGGATGAGAAATGATATTTATTCTAGCTATGGCAGAAGTTAAAGCACTAAGGGGATACGAGCTTAGAGAAAGGAAGCAGGGAAATATCGAAACTAAATGGGCAAAAATATTAGATTTGAGGCAGAAAAGAAGCTTCACATATCTTTCTGAGAATAAGAAAAAACCTTGGGGTATTTTTTTAAGGGAAGATGAAGGGAATAAAAAGAGATGGCATAAATACAGCCGACTTTAAATATGTCCTTAATCTCTTGTACTCCCCAAACTTTCACAGTTTCAAATTGAACTTTTCCTACACAATTAAAGGTTCTGTCTTAATGCTTGTTTTTCACAATTCACTGAGATAACAACAATTGCATCCAGACAGAAGCGAGATGGCTATAAATCTTGTAGGGCCAGCCCTTTGTTACTTTGAGAAAGATTAAGAAAAAGATCTCATTTTGGATCAGACAGGTTTGATTCTAATATGAAAGAGAAAATTCAATTAAAATATCTTTGATATGTTGTGGTGGTGGTAATTAGGTGCCAAGTCAGTTCCAACTGAGCAACCCCATGTACAACACAAAATACCACTGAATCCTGCATGGTGCGCACAATTGTTCTCTTGCTTGAGGCCACTGTCGCAGCGACTGTGTTAATCCATGTCATCCAGAGTATCCCTTCTTTCCTCTGCTCCTCCCCTTTCCAAACATGATGTCCTTCTCCAGGGACTCATCCCTCTTGAAAACATTCCCAAATAATGTAGCATGAAATCTTGCTATCCTGGCCTCTAAGGATTTTCCTGGCTGCATCTCTTCCAAGACATATGTATTTGCTCTTTTGACAGTCCATAGTACATTTACTATTCCTCACCATCCCCTTAGTTCAAATTCACTGATTGCTCTTAGGGCTTCCTTATTCAGTGCCCAACAATTCCATGCATGTGAGGCCATTGAAAATACTCTTTGGTCAGGCTCACATTAGCCCTCAAAGTGACACCCTAACATTTGCACACTTTGACAGGTCTCGTGCAGTAGCTTTACCTAATGCAATGTGTCATTTAGACTGATGCTTCCAGAAGCATTGACTGGATCTAAACCATGTGAAGTCCTTGATGCCTTCAATCTTTTTTCCAATTATCATGATGTTACCTATTGGTCAAATAAGGAGGACTTTGGTTTCCTTTACATTGAGTTGTGATCCACACTGAAAGCTGCAAATCTTTATCTTCATCAGCAAGTGTTTCAATGTCTCCTCACTTTCAGCAAGCACAGTTGTGGCATCTGAATATCAAACATTGTTCATAAGCCTTCCTCCAATCCTGATACCATAGTCTTTTTCATAACCTTCAGCTTCTCTGTTGATTTGTTCAGCATATATATTAAACAAGCATGGTAAGAGGATACAATCTTGACACATAGCTATTTAAAAGCTTAAAACATGCCTTATTCCCTCATTCTGTTCACACAACTGTCTCTTGACCCATTTACAGGTTCCCCATGAACACAAGTGGGTGTTCGGGAATTTCCATTTTATGTGAATCTATCCGTAGTTTATTTGATACACACAGTTGAATGTCTTTTCATAGTCAATGAAACACAAATAAAATCTTTCTGATAATCTTTGCTTCTGGCCACGATCATTCTGAAACCAGCAAATGATATTCCTTGTTCCAAGGATTTCTCTGAGCCTTTGGCAATTCCCTGTCAATGTAGTGCTGCAAATTTTGTTGGATAGCCTCAGAAAAATTGTGCTTGCATGTGATAATAATGATATTTCGGGGTGATTTGCACATGCTGTAAGGTCACCTTTCCTTGGCATGGATACAAATATGGTTCTTTTCCTGTCAGCTGACCAAGTAGCAGAGAGAAGAGACCTGAATATATGCCGGTAATAACAAAAGGAAAGGAAAATAAAGAGAATGTGAGAGAAAGCCCTTATACATTAAGTAACTTGTTGTTTTTAGGTGTTGTAGAAAGAGCACTCACTGGTGGCATAGTCCACCGTGGACTGCTTTCTTCAAGACTGGAAGTTCAACACCACGAGCTGCTCTGGAGGAGGAATATGAAGCCTTCGACTCCTCTCAGAGTAGACTCTCGGCAACACACAGATACAATGTGCCCTGTCTGGCAGGTTCACTGTGAATTGGCATCGACTAGCTGGTGGGGCATTTGGTTTGGAGGTGTCAAAGAGTTAGTCAAAGCCAACATATTCGTGGAGATAAGGATATAAAAAGAGCAAAGGCTGAGACTCATAAATAAAATAGATAAATGAACCAAGGCTATTTTCCTCATGTCAAACTTTATTTGGGTTTTTACATAACCTTTCCTGATATTTTTCTCCCTTACCTCATCCTCTTCTATTTATAAATATTTCTAAGAATGCTACAGTGCTATTTTATTACTAGTCAGTAACCAGTATTTATTCTTTCAAATAATCTATTTTGAACATGATAAAGCTGTATTTGTACTACAAATAATCAGGTAGGTAACATGTATTGCATGTCAACTCGAGTTAGACACTTAAATAAGGTGTTTATATTTTCTTTTCACTTTATTCTCATCCAAGTTCTATGTGACAGTAACTTCATGTAACATATGAGACTACTAGAAGTAGAAACATTAAATAACTTAACCAAAGATATTAAGGAGCAGGGCTGGCAAGTTTCTCTGGCACTAAAGTTCCTTCCCATGATGATGTTACTACAAGTTAATGGTTATATTTTAACTTTGGACTTAAACAAAATATTACTTTGCAAATCACTATGTTCATTTTTCATTTTTGATTGATCCTACACAATAAGTATTGCAAACTCAAGCACACACACAGATAGTGATGCTATAGGACAGAATATAATTTCTGCTGTTAGTTTCACAGGCTGCAAATTTCCATGGGAGCCCCATCTTTCTTCCTTAAAGCAACCAGTGACTCAGAACTGCTGAACTTGTGGATAGCAGTCGAACACATAACCCACTAGGGCAATAGTGCACTAAATCATGTTTGAAAAAGAGTCTGGAATGGCGGTGCTTGATGTTTACCCTCTTGAAGAGGTCACTGAAGATATGGTGCAAAGTGTGGTGAACAAACTAGATAGTTCCTGACTATCCGAAAGAACAGCATTTGAGAGCTGAGCCCCAGTGGCATAAGTGGTTGAGTGCGGGACTGCAGCCTGCAGACTTGATGGATCAAATCCAGCAGTGGCTCTCAGGAGCAGCACTGGGTTGCGCCCACGACCACCAGAGGCAGTGATGACCACACACACACAAAAAAGAATAACATATGAGATTTTGATGGTCTTTTCCTCAAACAAGCAGCCATCTAAATGAGGCATCAACTTAGTTCACATGGAAGGAGCCCACCAGTTAGTGTAATAGTAGGATTGTACATCATATCCAAATTTGAAGAAGGTGTGGTATCAGAGCTTATTTGTGAACAGCTGATTAGCAGAAGGTGGTGGGTCACAGTGGAAGCCCCCAAACCATTTTCAGGATCCCCTCACAAACTGAGTCTTTGAGGGACCCTTTGACCACAGTTGAGAGATGGAAATGGTCTTGCTATCAAACACAGAGCAATGTAATGGTGATGTTGGCAGATGTAGTTAGGTTATAACTAACACCCTTTTGATCAAGTTGAAAGTTGTGTCAGTTTATAAAATGAACAAACAAAAATAGTGAAGTGGAGATATAAGTGGGTTAAATTTCTGGTGAATCCCCTCTGATCATAGACAGGGATATGCATAGTCTTGTAATCTTTCAGATTGGGAAAATGAATTATATCAGATTAAGTTTAAAAGTAAAAATCATATTTTTATTAAAAATTTAATTTAAAAGTCTCCCTTTTGGAGTATTTTACATTTTTTTCTAGTTTTTTTATTACTGTCTGTATTCTTTTTGACTGAGGCATTTCTTTGTTTCAATTGTTATTGTTGTTTTAATGCTTTCTGTATATTAAATCCAGGATAGGAAAACCTATACAGATTGGTTTAATGATTTCTTGGGGGTATGACAGCAGAGGGTAGGGGGATATTAAGAGCTAATAACAATGAGTACAATTAAGAAGAAAATTCTCTAAAATTGATTGTGCTTATGATTATACAATTCTTCATAATATGGTTGAACTAATGAGTTGTATGATATGCAAATTAAAATCCAATAAAACCATTTAAAAAGAAACAATCTGAAGATATATTAGTATTGAAACATCAAGCACACTTTATTAAATATGTTAATTAAATATTTGATTATACTTAATAAATTTATATATTTTGACATTATTTATGAAGTTTAGTAAGATATTTAATTATTTGAAACCCTATATTTTATTTAAAATAAAATCCATAGATTTTTAGTACACAATTCACTGAGTTTTGAAAAGCATACATATTTGTGCAGTCACCAAATTAGATGTTTTAATCTTCTCAAATCTTCTGCTTTGGGCCATAATTTTCTCTTTTGCAAGCACACTTATTTGCTTTATGTCACTGTGGTTTTGCTTTTTTAGCATTGTCCATATATTAGTCATATAGTATATAGCTCTCTGTCATAATATCATCCTTGTAGACTCATATTTTAAATCTTTCTGAGTTCTTATCATTTTGAATGATAAAACCAAGCCTAACAAGCATTTCACAACATTAGTTATTAGTAGTTATGGCATTCCTCAGTTCGCCTTAAAATTTATTTTCATGGTAAATGATATTTAACAACTCCATCTTTCAGTATATTCCTAAAATGTTTGTTGCATATCCTGAATATAATGTCTGTTCATGGATGATAATTATGAAGACTTTTTCAAATGTTCTTATTGTTAGGTGCCAGCCACTTGGATCCAACCCATAGCTACGCTGTGCACAATAATAGAACAAAGCACTCAAGGTCTCTCCCAACTTCAGACTCAAGGTCTCTCCCATCCTCAGACTCAAGGTCTCCCCATCCTAAGACTCAGGGTCTCTCCCATCCTCAGACTCAAGGTCTCTCCCATCCTCAGACTCAAGGTCTCTCCCATCCTCAGACTCAGGGTCTCTCCCATCCTCAGACTCAGGGTCTCTCCCATCCTCAGACTCAGGGTCTCTTCCATCCTCAGATGTGTTGCTATGCCTGAACTCATTGGGTCAGTCCTTCTCCTTGAAGACTTTCCCTTCCTTCATTTCTGTGTTAGTTTGGATAGACGAGAGAAACAAAATCATAGACATGCATATGGATATAAGGAAAGGGATTATATACAAGAGGAATGGGACATTAAGAAAGCATCCCAACCTAGTCCAGTACAAAGTCATAAGTCTGACATTAGTTCATATGTCCAATACCAGTCTATAATGTCTTCTTCCTACTCATGAAGTCACAGGTCAGTGGGTGCAGAATCCCGGCGCTGACTGGGGTCCCCTCATGGTTCCTCATTTCCAGGGCTCAGGGTCCATCAAGAGCATCCAGTGGTGGTAGAAGCAACTCAGCGCCGGCAGGGGTCTCCAGGTGGCCTCTCCAACTTCAGAAATCTGGTTCCATCAAAGCAAGGTCATATGGCTTCTCTTCCAGCTCCTTGAACGCTGCCATCTTTTCTTATCCATAGTTCATTGCCTCTGAGACTAACTCCCAACAACTCAGAGATAGCTTCTTATCTTCATGAGGGAAATATCACGAGATTTCCCAGACGTATCATGAGAAAGCCATGCCCACACAGATGCCTCATTGGCTACTCAATGGCTATCTCCAGATTAACAGGCTAGACTCCACCCCTACATCTGAATCATGAAATTAACATAAGCACATGACCTTCACAGTATGAAGTCCTTTTCCAGGGATTGGTGCCAGTGACCATATACCCCAAGTATGTCAGAAGAAGTCTTGCCATCGTGGCGCCTTCTGGCCTTACTTATTCCAAGATATGTCAGTTTGCCCTTTGAACAGTCTATGTCCTTTAAACATTATTCTTCAGGGGAACGATTCAAACACATCTATTCTTCTGTGGTGTTCCATATCCAATGTCATACTTTGACATGCAGATAATGCAATGGAGTCAGTAACACCTAAGTTCTCAAAGTAAAATCCTTGCTATTAAATGCACCTTCAATGAACATTCACTCTGGATTCAAGAAATATGAAATCCTCAACAACTTCAATGTTTTATCCATTTATCATGATATTAATATATTGATCCAGCTGTGATCAATTAGGTTTGCTTTACATTGAGTTATAATTCACATTGAAGGCTGTAAGTATTTCAATTATTTTTTTTTCCTTTGGGGGGGCTCCTACAAATCTTATAACAATCAATAATTCAATTGGGTTAAGCACACTTGTACGTTGTCATTAACACTTGTTATCATCAACATTTCCAAAAGGCTGTACATTTTTTAACTTCATCACCAAGTACTTTAAATCCTCTTCACTTTCAACATGCCAGGTTGAGTCATATGAACATCACGAATTAGAATAAACCTTCTTCCAATGCTAATCCACACCCTTCTTCTTATAACGCAGATGTTCTGATGATGTGCTAAGCATACATACTGAATAGTTATGGTGAGAAGATACAACCCCGAGGCACTCCTTTCATGATTTCAAAATAGGTAGCGTTCTTTAATGTTGTTCTCAAAATGTCTCTCGATCTGTGTACAAATTCTGAAAGAAGACAATGACGTCTTCATATGATTCCACACAGTCGAAGGACTTTGCATAGTCACAGAAACACAAATAAACATCTTTCTGCTACTCTCTGCTTTGAGGCAAGATCAAACTGACATCAGCAATTATATTCCTGCTTCCATCTCCTCTTCTTAATCAAGCTTGAAGTTCTAAAAATTTCCTGTCAAAGAACTGCAATAACCACTGTTTGATTACCTTTAGCAAAATTTTGCTTATGTATGATATCAATGATATGGTTGTATAGTTGGTGCATTTTGTTGGGTCATCTTTCTTTGGAATGGGCATTAATATAGATATCATCTAGCCATAAAATAATAAAAATAGCAGTGTAAATAAAGCAACCAACCACTGAATGAATACACACGTCTTTATCTAATGTCAATAGGTTTTTTAGTAATCACACTACTTAAGCAGCATAAGATGCCTTATATCTGTTATTGGTGTAAGGCGCATATAAATAAGAGAATCATTCTTTTACAAGTATTCTGCATATAAAAAATCAAAGTATTAATATATTGCCATTTATGGGGATGCTTTCTAATCTCTGACACTATGAAGATGATCATCAGAATTTAATATCACAATGACCTATGAAGCAATAGAGAGAAAGACGTATCCATCTTAGAGATTATTGCTGAGACCTGCCAGAGGAATAGTTATCAATTGACCGCTATCCAAAATCAATGAAAATATCTACAGCCAATTCATGGCTTGATCTACAGAATCTATTCCTAGTGAAAGAAGCAATTTGAGATGTTACTTACTTGGCAAGTATCCCTTTCATATAACCCTACTAAAAGTGCTGAGGATAGAAGAAAGACTGTCTCTTTTTCCCCCTTAACCTGAGTGAAGTAGAAATTGACTTCTTGTTTTGTTTTAAAAGTCAAAATGTCAAGAGTGTTTAATTCAATCTGCTTTGCATATGTTAAGAAGGAAATTAGAAAGCTTATTAAGAGCTGAGTGCTGAGATTTCATCAGTGACTTGGATCTATCCTTCTACCCTTTCTTTAAATGCTTGTAAATTATTTTGAACTTATGAAATTTTAAGTAAGGTTATAAAGAATTTTTAAAGGAAAAGAAAACAATCAAGCATAAGGGGACACAGCTACTTCCATTCACCCCAAATTACTTGCTTTGAACGAGATACAAGGGACCTGGAGAATAATTATAGTTTTAAAAATTGATAAGTAGATGAATGGATTGGTATGAGGAATGTGCATTTAGAGGTTTAAAAGATATTTTTAGAGAGCAGAAGGAGGTCATCATGTACAGAAAAAGTATTAAAGGAGATACCTAAAGAATAGAACTTTAAAGGAAATAATTGCTGTTGTTGGGATTAGATTTGGTAGATAAAGAGACTAAAGCAAAGGAAGAGTTGGAATTTTTGATAGCTGCAATCAGAAGAGATACTTGTTTATATGTTCTGTTAATGTGCAGTCTAATATCTTCCTCTGAATTCCCACGAATTATCCCAAATTATAGTATTTCTCAACTTTTTTTCTAGCATTGTAATCTTATTAAATAGCATTTAGTGGTTTTAGGTTTTGTCTTTTAATTAGAAGGAAGAAGACTTGATTTTCTAGAGTCATATTTTAGGGATTCATAGGGAATTGTAAAAACAAGGTAATTGTATGACTATTGCTCTGATGAACAAAGATTGCCCTATATTCATGTGTTAGGTTGCTGAACTGAAGGTATAAACCAAAGCAGACAAAGTCATGGGTGCTATTGGAATACCACATATAGGTTAGAGGCAAATTGCAAGAAGTAGAGAATCTCCGATCTCTCACTGGTTGTACCAAATGTGAGAGAAACCTGAAAACTATATAAAGTTTTAAGACTATGAAAGTCTAGAAAGCTTTCTCAGGGGGTTGCAAGATGGAAATTAGTATTCAAGTCTCAGATACAGACAAAATTTATTGAAATACCATAGATATTTTTTAAAGAAGAGCGGTTGAAGGCGGGCACAATAGAATAGCTTGCAAATGCTTGCCTAAACCTTGAGTCACTGGTGCATAAGACATAACATGTTTTTTTAAAAATTGGAAATCTTTGATCCTACATGCAAAAGTTACACTTCTGTAGGTACAGAGAATTTTTATGAATGGCTTTCTGGAGTAGGAATAATAGAAAAAGCTACACAAAATGTTACTCTTATGGCAGGTCTCAGACTTTAATTATCAACAGAGATTAGGGCCTCAATATGTTTTATGTAAAGAGTGACTTTAAGATTGAAGACATAGACTTGCATTTCCCTGACTAAATGCCTGATGATCCTACAAAGTGTACAAAGAAAATTAGAGAGTTGATGACCTCAACATATAAAATGCATCAGAATAAGGGAAGAAGTTTCCTGCACATTGATGAGATTCAAGAATTTTTTATATTAGGCCACACAAATTAAGTTGGACTACAATTTAAAGAACCAGAATGGGTGAGTTATGTCAGTGCAAGGGAAATTTAAAGCTAAGAGTTGCTGCACAAGCATAAACTTTTTTCCAGAATCCCAAGGGGTCACCTGCACTCTCAATGCTATTAAAACAAAAAATAAAAAAATGCATACTATGAGAGTCCTTGGTTGATACAAATAGTTAATACACTTAGCTACTAACTTAAGGTTGGAAGAATTCATGTCTACACATGGTATCTCAAAATAAATTTCTGAAAATTTATTTTCCTAAAAAAGCAACTATTGAAAACTTATGGACCACAGTTATGTTTGATATACAACTCCAAAAGTTGGAACTAACTCCATAGCAGCTATTGGTGGTAGATGTGGTGGCAGCGCTTCGAAAGTGACTTCAGGTCAGGCTTGGTGGCGCGCGCCTGTAGTCCCTGCTACTCAGGAGGCTGAGACTGGAAGATTGCTTGAGCCCAGGAGTTCTGGGCTGTCATGCGCTTTGCCGATCGGGAGTCCGCACTCAGCTCGGCATCAATATGGTGACCTCCCGGGAGCAGGGGACCACCAGGTTGCCTAAGGAGGGGTGAACTATCACAGGTCAGAAACTGAGCAGGTCGAAAGTGACTTCAGGTTAGAGGTCTAGGACAGCCATTTATAGTCCAGAACTGAAATTGTAGGGTGAGGGGTAAACAAAAATAGATGAAGCCTTTATTATGGACATGAATGAGGGGGAAATACTCCATTTTATATGAAGATATCCTTAGAGTCAGCCTGGGATCAATATGTGGATAATGTTTTCCAACTTAGGTTCGTATGCGTTGGCCATCAACACTCATTTCTCTGGCAACTTAAAACTGATCTCGTAGAGTATTTCAGTACCCAGACAGAGCTGATTACTATGCTATATCTGAGTAACCTAATCAATGATTTGGGGAGCTTAAATCATATTGTAAGTTTAAGCATCTGTTGACAAATTATAGTTAATACAAAAATTAATCCATTAAAAATATCTGAACTCTTTTTTATTTAAAGAAAAATGTTTTTGTGGGCATAGATAGGTTGAAACAGAAATAACTAAAGCAAACGAAATTGTAGCAGAAAGGCAAATGATATTCAACCCAGTTAGAGAAAAATGCTAGAAGATGGAGATAGAGATAGACACACTGAGCACCAAATATATATTTGGTCCTTTTAAGCAAGAAAAAAATTATGAAAGTCAAAACATATATTGAAGTTTGAATATCACATTCTTTTATCAGTCATCATTTTCAAAAAATGTTCTACTTGAGCCCTTAATATAAGCTCCTCTTTTTTCCCCTCCCTCCCCCATCCCCATATGAATTCTTGATCAATTATAAATTTAATTATTATTTCTTATCTTGCACTGTCCATTCTCTCTCTTCATCCACATTTCTGTTATTCATCCCCATGGCAGGGGGCTATATATCTAACCTTGTGATGGATTCCTCCTTTCTCCCCGTGCCCCTCCTTGACCATCCCCAACACTCATGATATCATTACTCCCACTACTGTTCCTGAGGTATCTGTCTGACCTGAATTCCATGTGTTAAGATCTCTTATCTGGACCAATGTGTGTTCTCCAGTCTAGTCAGATCCATAAGGTAGAACTGGGTCATGGTATTGGGAGGAGAGAAGCATTTAGAAATCAGAGGAATGGTGTGTGTTTCATCGGTCCTCTATTGCACAGTGTTTGAATCATCCCTTCCTTATAACCCTTCTGTGAGGGGATATTCAACTATCTACAGATGGGTTCTGGGTCTCCACTCAGAGCCTCTTAGTTTACATCAATATAATTGATTGTCTTGGATCTTTTGATACGTGATACTTGATCCTGTGGATACCTCGTGATCATATAAGCCGGTGTGCTTCTTCCATGTGGGTTTATTTGCTTACCTATTAGATGACTGCTTGTTTAATTCCAAGTCTTTAAGATCCCAGATATTATATATTTTGATAGCCAGCTGATTACCTTCTGCTTACATCACCACATTTGCTTAAGCATCCATTTGATCTTCAGTGATGATGAAAGAGTGCCAGGTTATTAGAACAAAGTGTTCTTATGTTATGGGAGTCCTTAAGTAGAGGTCCAAAGTCTGCCTACTTTCTTAATACTTAACATATAAATATATGACATTGACCTTTATCACTTTCATTATAGATTAGTATTTTTTCATATATCCATGCCTATAGCCAAACCTCTATAAATAGTTTCTACCTCCCATTTATGCCCACCATTTCCTTTCCCCTTCCTCCCATTCCACTATCATGCTCACCATCCATTCAGTTCTCAGTAATTCCTCTCTGATACACTGCACTTGATTAAATTCCACCATGCATTATAAACCCTCCTCGACATCAATTTTAGATGTCTTGCTGTTCTCCTATGCCTGAGTTTGTTGGCTCCCCATTACCCCTCCCTCCATACCCCTTTTCATTCCTCTCTCAAGTTTCCTGAAACCCAGTCCAATTGTTTTTGCTGTGGATTTGTTATCCTACCTATCTTATATAGATAGACATAGGGAAAATAACAAACAAGCAAGGCCAAACATGAAAACAAGCAAAAATAGATAGTTCCAGATCTGTCTGCTGACTCTTATATATGCTTTCCAATCAAGTCTGATAAGGTACCAAGCCTGTCCCTGAAGTCAGAAGTCTGTTTTTAGGGTTCCTCAGGGGCTTGGTTACTTTGCTTTCCTGTTTTGCCCTGGTGCACTCCCTTTACATTTCAACCTGCTGTGCATGGGGCAGATCAGGCAAGCTTTCTGCACAGTGTCTCCAGTGCTGTCCACAGTACCACTATAAGTCAGTGAGAGAAGGCCTTATGGTTCTCTCTGGGCATCGATTGCTCTGAGCCAGGATGTCATCTCTGTGGCATGCTGGGCCATGATGAAGTGTTCTTTCCTTTCTCTGTCTCTCCCTCCTCCCTCCCTTGTGGTTGCTTCCTTGTGACCTGAGGTCTGGACAGAACTGCCTCTCTCCCTGGGCTATATGTGAAGTCTTACATTTTCAATCTTTGTTTCAATCTAATATCTTGTCTTTAGTTTCTGAAAAAAAAATGGTCAGCTACAGACACTTTGCTAGAGTAAGCTGAGGGTTGCAACACAAACTAGAAGGTAGGAGCAATCGCTAAGTTGGTCAATATTGGAAAAGACAAGTAAATGATTAGATAATACATATGGAAATCTTTAAAGTTAGGATTCCTTTCTGTCTTAGCTACAGATACTCCAGTAATACTACATTCTTGATCTGCAGAAATTTACCAAAAAAAAAATGACTAATTGACAGACCCAGGAGGTTGAAAAAGAGCAAAAACTCACAGTGTTGAAGGAAAAATTCAAACTGCACTGGACGTACTAGCCAAAGACAAGGCTTTGGGGATTGACGAGATACCAATGGCCATGTTTCCCCAAGATGAATAAGCACTGGAATCACTCACTGGGAGCCTCCTTGTGGTCAGTGTGTGTCTTTGAACACACTTTGACAACCTCCAGGCTAAAACCAAACTCATTGCCATCCATTTCAATGTCAGCTCATAGTGGCCCTGTCATTTAAAACCGGGAAGAACTGCCCTGGTAAGTCTCTGAGACTGTGCCTTTTACAGTACTAGAAAGCCCTATCTTTCAACCAGGAAGCAACAGTGGTGTAAGAAACTTTAGAAGACAATGACTTGGTCAACTGCCTAGAAGAAACCCATATTGTGCCCATCCCAACAGCATGCACAAACTTTAGAACCATATCATTGAAAGCACACAGTGGGACAGGAGGAGGGCAGCAGGAAATAGAGGAAGGAACGAGAAGGCAGAGAGCACTTGTAGAGGTCTAAACACAGGCATCTATATATGCAAATATAATTATCTATGATAGGTGGGAATACATTCAGGAACATATAGTAATAGGCTTAGTACTAAGGCAGCAGCTGGACCGTGGGCCCCCACCCAGTCACTCCCTCAATGCAAGAACACTTTGTCCTAGTAATCTGGCAATGATGCTGGCCCAATACGATCACTGAAGTCAAAGCAAATGTGGTGAAGAAAACTGATGGCACCCAGATATCAAAGGATATACAGTCTGGGGTCTCAAAACCTGAAGATAAACAAGTGGCCAACTAGCTGAGAAGTGTCCAAACCCACACAGAAGAAGCACACCAACCAGTGTGGCCAAAAGGATCAGGTCTCAGGCATCAAACAGGAAAAAAACATATTATTGTGTACTCACTTTCTCGAAATGATCACTGAGGATAGGTGGGGACATGAGAAACAGTAGTGAAGATGTCTGATGGTACCCAGCTATCAAAAGATATAATGCCTGAGGCCTTAAAGGCTTGAGGATAACCAAACAGTGTAACAGTGCCTACCCTAGAAGAAGCATGCCAGTCTGTGGGACCATGCATGGAAAGAACCAGGTATCAGGCATCAAAGAAAAAAAATCATGTCATTATGTGTCCACCCTTCCAACATGATTGCTGAGGACAAAAGGGTGCACAGGCAGACAGAGCCTAGGAAACTGATGGAGCCCAGCCACCAAATCCTAAAGTAGCTGGGATCTTAAAGGATTGATGGTGAACAAGTGACCATCCAGCACAGGAGCAGCAAAACCCACATAGAAGAAGTACACTAACCTGTGTGATCATGAGAGGTTGAAGGGGGCAGATATAAAAAAGCACAGAACAAGAATCAAGTCAAAAAGAATGAGGAGGAGAGCAGGTGGGGGCCCAAGGCCCACTTGTGGGCAACTGGACACCCCCTTACAAGGGAGTCACGGGGACGAGATGGGTCAGTCAAGGGGCAATGAGGTATCAATGAAGCATTAAACGTTCCTCTGTTTCCTGAAGGATTCCTCCCCACAACCATCAGAGTCCCAACTCAGCCCTGCAGCTCCAGCTGGACTGGAGGAGGTGCACTGGCAGAGATGGAAGCTAGAAACACAGGGAACCCAGGACAGATGGACCCCTCGGGGTCAGTGGTGGGAGTGGAGTTGCCAGAGGGGTAGAGGGAGGGAGGGAGGAAGGGAGGAGTGGAGAAAGGGAGCCAGTTGTGGGGATCTGCAGACTGTTTCCTATCTGGAGGACGGACATAGGGGGGAGTGGGCAGGGGGAGATGTCTGCAGTGTAAGATATGACAAAACAATAATGATTTGCAGAGTAATGAGGACTGGGAGGTGTGGGGGAAGGTTGGAGGGAGAATGAAGAGAAGCTCATTTCAAGGGCCCAAGTGGAAAGGCACATGGTAGGAAAATGTTAATGAGGGCAGGCATGTAGGGGTGCTTGGCAAGTATATGTAACTATATATTGAACTATATATGATGAAAAGCAATGTACAAGCCCCCAATAAAATTATTTTAAAAATCAATAATTCATTACAATGCAAAAAAAAAAATCATCTGACAATAGTTGCAAGAATGCAATGGCAGAGAACTGCCAGAAGTTCAGGCTGACTCAAAAGAAGGGGTGGAACAAAGACTATCATTGCTCATGTCAGATGGATCTTAGCTCAAAGCAGAGAATACCAGAAAGATGCTTGTTTGTGTTTCATTGACTGTGCAAAGGCATTTGACTGTGTAGACCTTAACACACTGTGGAAAACCTTCAGAAGGATTTGAATTTCATAATACTTCATCATGCTCATGAGGAACTTGTACATGGATCAAGAGATAGTGTGGGAACTGAACAATGAGAGACTGCTTGGCTTAAATTCAGGAAAGTTGTGCAGTAGAGTTCTATCCTGTCAGCATATCTATTCCATCTCTATGGTGAGCACATCACAATAGAAGCAGGATTGTATGGCTGAGCCCTGATGGCGTAGTGGCTGTGTGCAGGACTGTGGCCCATTGTGTTGGAGGTTCAAATCCAGCAGCAAGACTGGGCCTCCTACTCCCACCACCACAGGCAGTGATGCCCCAAAACAAAGAAGCAGGATTGTATGATGAAAAACTTGGCATCAGAATTGTAGGAAGCTTAGTAACTGCCTGCCTTATGCAAATGACATCACCTTGTTCACTAACAGTGAGGAGGAATTGTAGCACTTGCTGATGGAGAACAAGGGTTGTAACTTTTAGTATTTATTACAACTCAATGTAAGAAAGACCCTAGTCCTCACAATTGGCCAAGAAGTAAATGACAAATGGAGAAAAGTTTGACAGGGTCAAGGATTTTGTCTTGTTTGGATCCACAATGAATGCTCATGGAAGCGACAATCACAATATCAAAAAAATGTGTTGAATTAGATCAGTCTGCTGCATGGGATCTCTTTACAGCATCGAATACCAAGAATGTTATTGAGGTCTAAGGGGCACCTGACCCAAGTAGTGGTATTGTCCATTGAAGTCTAAGCATATGAAATTAGAAAGAGAATTAGGAACACCAAAGAAGAATGGGTGCATTTGGATGGTGGTGCCAGAGAGGAATAGTGAAGGTACCATGGATTGCTGAAAGGACACATGGATCTGTATTGGAAGAAGTAAAGCCAGCATGCTACTTAGAGGCAAGAAGGATAAAACTTTGTCTTACATACGATGGATATGTTGTCAGGGGAGACAAGGGGAAGGACATCGCATTTACTAAAGTAAAACAGAAGCAAAAACGAAGAAGGCTTACAGCGAGATTGACTGACACAATGGCTGCTTCAACCGCTCAGACACAAGAGCTATTGTGAGCACAGTGCCAGATCTGGCAGTGTTCTGTTTTGTTCTGTTGCTCACAGGGCTTGCAGTCAACTAGATGACATTGAACAACAACAACAACAATTGGTAGATTGACTAAATTTACAAATAGGAATTTTCTAGAAGAAGTTGCTGTTATGCACAGTGTAGGCTCGTCAACCATAGGTTACTCTGATTTTCTAGAACTAAAGGAAGAGGTAAGACATTAGCACTTAAAAATTAATCCTGCACACTCCACTTTCTAAATGGAAATAGATCATTTTTCATGTTCTAGCAGAAGACTATGCTAAAAGCAAAGATAAACTTCTATATTTATGAAATATTATTATTGTTCTTCTTGCTGTTGTTAGGTGTCATCAAGTTGACTCCAATCCATAGTGATTCTGTGCACAGCACAACAAAGCACTGCATGGTCTGGTCCCATCCTCACAATTGTTCCTATGCCTGAACCCATTGATGCAGCCGCTGTGTCAGTCCTTCTGGTTGCAAGCCTTCCTCGTTTTGGCTTCCATTCTACGTCTTCCATTTCCCTGGGAGCTTTCTTCATTCTCACTGCCCTTCCAATTGTCTATCAGTTTGACATACTGTGACAGCATATGTGTTGCTGTGATGCTGGAAGCTATGCCACTGGAATTTCAAATGCCAATAGAGTCCCCCCAAATGAGCAGGTTTCTGGGGAGATTTCAGACTAGACCAGACAATGGAGAAATACTTCACTGCCCACTTTGAAGGAAGAAACTGGTGAAAACCATATGTATAGCTTGAAAGAATGATCAAATATTGATTTATGAGATGGAGGATAATATATTGTCATATTATAAAATAGCTATATTAATTGGTTTTCTATACTTTATGAACTTTATCTCCTTGTTCCGTGTAGCAATTTGTGACTCAGGAAATATTTGTTCTACTGCATACTACATGTAAGAAAATTCCCCTCCATGAATCATAACCTATTGGTTGACTTTATGGGAGGCCTGGTGGCTAAGTAGTTATACACCAAGGTGTGACACTGAGTTCAGCCTTTCCAAACCACCATGCGACCTTCATAAGAAAGACCAGATGTTCTACTCCTGTGAAGAATGACAGTCCCAAAATTCAAAGGGGTATCTCTAACCTTCCCTGTAGTGTCACGATGAAGTCAGCATCAAATAGATGGCCTTATTGAATTATTTTATATCAATAGAGCATGCAAGCTGGCACTCCTTAAACTCATGCAGTCAAGTGATATTTTAACTATTTTAATGCATTATCAATACTACCAAAAAAATCTCTCTGGCATTAAGTAGATTCTGCCTCATGATGAACCTATAAGCCAGAGTACAACAACCCCTGTTGATTTCTGAGAGTGTATCACTGTGAGAGTAGAAAGTCTCCTCTTTCGCCCATGAAGTGGCTGGTAGTTTCAAACTCTCAGCCTTCCAGATCTGAGCCCAAGGTGTAAACAGGAGGCCAGTCAATGGAGGGGTAGGAAATTCTATTTTAACCAACTTTCACACAGAACCACATTTAATACACATATGTTCTCTATTAATATTTCTACAATTAAGAATCCATAATTAATATATCTCTATGAATAACTCCATAATACAATTAGACAAATTTGCATATAACAACTGGTTTTTCTTAAAATAAATGAAGATATCCTGGTATGAAATGTCTTTTTATCTATCTCTCCACTGTTCTCTTATTACCTATCTTCAGAAGATTAGATGGTGCTTAAATGTCTATAAACTATAAGTTTCATTATATTCTTTATACAATTAAAGTCTCATTGATATTATGTCTTGAGCGCTACTGTTTATTAATTAATTCACTTCATAGTCCTTAAATCTGACCACTTTCTCTATTGTATAGTTAGTAACCTAGTGTGGTGATTAAGATCTTCTGAGGTTGACTGGGCCAGGATTCTCAATAGTTTGGCTGTTTCACCTCATAATCTCCCATGATAAGATCCCTCAAAGGATATGATCTTTCAATATACGTAGAAGCCACAGAATAGTGTTGGATTTTTGATGGATCTGTAACCTGCATCTGCCTCCTCATTTAACCCTCGATTCTTTGTACTAGAGTTAAAGGCCGACTATATTGTTTGATCGTCCTGAGAGTTTTCAGCAGTCTGCTATCTTACATTCATTCACCTGTGCATCCAGAGGTCTGCTGTCTGACCTGCTGATCTTGTGTTTATGAGTCACGCAGCTGTCTGAACCAGCAGATAGCTGGTATCTACTTCGCTGACATTGAATATACCTATCTCTACAACTGTGTGAGCTATTTTCTTGATATGAAGCTCTCTCTGGATGTACATACGTAAGCTTTGTGTTTTGCTTTTCCAATGATCACTATGGAAATGACCCAGGTCAAGCCCTCATTAAATCACATTAAGGACACTGAAGTATTATACTAAGTATTTTGATCCTTCTAGTCAAGAAAAAATTTTCCCAAAGCTCACAGTTCTCTTGTATAGAGGTCTCAAGCACTTTTGAATCATCTGTTTAAGAAGTGCTCTTTGTAGATTGACTGCAAATGAAAATAAATTTATATAATATAATTTCTTTTTAATGTTCTTTCATTTTACTAATGCACATAGTGCATTTAAATATACAAAATGAATATTTTAAAGGTGAAGCTAAAATAACTAATAATAGAATTACCCATATTTTCTCCCTAAAACCTAGTGAATCATACACTTCAAGTATGGAAGGGTGTGAACTAGATGGTGCTTAATAATCTGTAAACTCCTATAATTTAAAGGTACACATATTGAATTCAAGTTCTCCTTAATTACAGAAATTAAGAGAAGACTAAATCTACTTCCCAAATATCTGTGACAGTCTACATTATTACCTCCTTTACTTCTCCCATTAGCAAATGTAATTTTGCAAAATCTGTAACTAAGCTTTTTATCTACAATCTCCTGACAATCCTGCTGGTTCCAGAAGAAACCCCTACTTCTTTAACATATACTGCATGTTTATGTCATTTTCTAATTCTCCCAATAATAATTACTATAATGTGGTGCGATGGTCACTTGTTAAGCTTCTAAACACAAGTTCAGCAGTTTGAATCTACAAGCTGTCTGTGGGAGTAAGACTGAGGTGTCAACTCCAATAAAGAGGCACAGTGTCAGAAATTCAAAGAGGTAATTAATTCTACCCGGCCCTACCTTGGAGTTTACAAAAATGCTGTGAGATTTTTTTGTTTTAATAATATTAATCAGGAAAATTAATCACTTCCATCCAGTCAATTCTGATTAGTAGCAAGCCTCAAAGACATGGTAGACCTTCCCCCTGTGAAAGTCCTAGACTGAAACTATTTCAGGGAGCAGTAAGCCATGTCTTTCTGCCAGGGAGAGACTGGTGTTCTCAAACTGCCGATTTTGCCGCTAGCAGCCCAATGCATAACCAATATGCCATTTGTGCTCATATCTCAAATTTAAAAATGTATAAATTGACAGTCATAAAGTTATCATGCTAAACTTCTTCTGATTTTAAGTACCAATTCAAATCTAAAGCTTTTTCATATGCTTCAGGTTCACACTATAACTCTATCTAGGAGGTGTAAATTATCTCATCATTTTTTGATAGTTTGTTGACACATCAATACTTATCCTTTCTTGAGTACTTCATGCATATGCTTTCTCTCTCCCGTTATTGAAAACTGGTATAAAGACACTTTTTAATTTATTTTCCAGATTCAGCTATCATTTGTAAAATTTTTTGTTAAAATATATTAATAATATAGTACATTATTATTGGATTGTAATAAATGTAACCTCAGGTCTAGTGGGGAGGGTGGTGATACTGGGAGGGTGGAGGGATGGTGGAGCAGAAAGGAGGAACCAATTTCAAGGATCTACATATGACATTCCTCTCTGGGGTGAGGACAACAGGGGGGTGGGTGAAGAGACACATTGAATATTATATGATATGAAAAAATAATAATAATTTACAAATTATTAGGGGTTAATGGAGGAAGGCAAATATGGAGAGCTGGAATTGAATAAAAATAAGAATTAGAGGAAAGAGGAAAATAGGACCTTATACCAAGGGCTCAAGTAGAAAATATTTGGAAATAAATATGGCAACATGTGTACAAATATCCTTAATACAGATGATGTATTTAATGTGATAAGAGCTATGAGAACCCCCCCAAAATCTATATTTAAAAAGTAAAGTTAAAAAAGAAAAGAGCCATATCCTAATTATGACGATTCTTTGTCCTAGTTCTTATTACAAAGTGAACCAGTTATCATCTAGAAATAATCTAGGTATCTTCTAGAAATAATCTCTCATGCATTTAAAAGTAGTGATGGACAACAGCATAAATACTTATGGAAGAAATTCAAAATCTGGAGATTTCCTCTATCTTAACAAAAATATATCTTTTCTCTATTATTGTGATAGAGCAAAAACAAGTCAGTGAAAACAAAAAAAAAAAGATGTTTATTGAATAAGATTACAATCACAGTTGCAAATCATGTGTAAAATTATCAACTGCTCCCAGGACAGAAAATGAGGAAGACTTTTATATAAGAGGATTTAGTAACTCTTAGTCAAACAGCAGTAACTCTCCATCGTATTTCAGTGAGGCATCTGCAGATACCTTGTGGACCTCTCTTGAATGCCGTCTAAGTGATTACACTAATCTTTCAAAGATAAGGAGAGCTGGTGGGAAAGTTCTTTCCGAGAGCAGCATAAGTTCAGGCCCCCTCTACCTTATCTTCTCTGAGTCTGTGTAAATAAACCAATTAGAGTTCAGCTACATTGTTGCTTGCTTTTCAAGTCTGTTAGTATGATTGATATAAAGCAAAGTTCAATGGGAATCCTTCACAGAAATAAAGCACCTGGATTTGGGGGGCTCTTTTACAAATCCCTGTTTTGATCAAGAAATTCTTTTGTTTGTTTGTTTTTTGTTTGCTTGTTTTTGGGGCATCACTGCCCTCTGGCGGTGGGAGTAGGAGGCCTGGCCTTTGCTCTTGTGGAGCCGCTGCTGGAATTGAACCTCTATCCCAGTGGGCCGCAATCCCGTGCACAACCACTACGCCACCGGGACTCAGCCTTGATGAAGAAATTCTACTGAAAATCATTGACCCCTACTTTAAGAGTTCTTCTACTATATGTAATAGTACTTTTCCTATGTGTAGCAGTTACATAACCTCCTGTGAACTTGCAAAAGGGGTGGAGGTTAGCCTATCAGGTTGCAGCTGTATGACCTCATTAGAGGTGCAGTGGAAATACCATGAATAACTCACTTGAGGTCAGATACATTCACTCCCTGTGAGACATTCCTGCTGACAAGCCACAAAGGGACACACTGAGGTCGGCCAGGGTCATGGAGCTGGAAGAAAAATGTGCAGCCCCTGGCTAGCACAAAGATGCTTCCACTGCCACTGGATGCACAAGATCCACCCACTGGCCTGTGACCTTTCTGCATTCAGTGCCATTGCATATGTTGAGTGAGCCTGAAGAGGAATGTATAGATTGGTTATCAGACATATGAGCTATTATCACACTTATGGACTTAATCTAGTCTGGGCTGGGATGCATTCTTAATATATAATTACTCTTTGATATAAAGTCCTCTCTTACACACATATGAGTATTTCTGGATTTGTTTTTTTAGTTAACCCAGACTAACACTCTATGCTTCTTAGATGGCTACCCTTGTGGAGATAGATATTTTAAAATACAGATCCTATTCATGTGAAGTATGCATGAAACCATATGATTATTTTTTCCTTTTCTATGGCTTGAACCTATATATTTTGTGAGGAAAAGGTAAATAAAAGCATGACAAATGTAGTAGGAATATTGTAAAATAAGACAAAATGTGAAGAATTAAACTTTTGAAAAGTTCACTGTCTTTTGCAAAGGAAACAGTGTTGACTGAATGAGGAAAGCATTTGAAAAAAAGTTTATATTTTTAATCCCTTTGGCACCTCTTGGTCCCACAAGCTGGTGTGCTTCTTCCATGTGGGTTTTGCTGCTTCTGAGCTGGATGGCTGCTTGTTTCCTTTCAATCCTTTAAGACCCCAGATGCTATATCTTTTGATAGCCGGGCACTATCAGCTTTCTTCACCACATTTGCTTATGCACACATTTGCTTTCAGTGAACGTGTCAGGAAGGTGAGCATCATGGAATGCCAACTAAATAGAACAAAATGTTCTTGCACTGAGGGAGTACTTGAGTGGAGGGCCAATGCCCATCTGCTGCCCTAATACTAACCCTATAAGTATATGCACATTGATCTATTTCCCCCTCATCATATATAAATATATGCACCTATGTACACAACTGTATTTAAACCTTGATAAATGTCTCTTACTCCCCAGTTCTTTCCTCTATTTCCTTATACCTCCTCCCACCCCACCATCATGCTCAACCTCCATTTGGGTTTCATTATTTTCTCTCTGTTACTTTAGTCTTGATCAATCCCTATCAGACCCCTCACACCTATCTGGTCACTGACTGAATCACGTGTTATTCCCTTTTCCCTGGGCATGTCGACACCACCCCCTTCCCCCCTCCTTCCCTTCTCCCATGTCCACCCCGGAACCATCAGTCCCATAGTTTTTTGCCTCTAAACTTCATCCAGCCTATTTTTTCTAGATAGACCTGCAGAGAAAACAACATGTATCAAAAAAGGGCATCCTAAATTCAAGCAACCAAAGAAAATAGAACAATGATAACATTAACAAAACGTTATCAGGTTTCAAGAACCGATAATCAAAACATTATATGCTCACTTTCCTGATATGATCACTGATGACAAATAAGCGCACAAGCAAATGTGATGAAGAAAGCTGATGGTGCCCAACTATCAAAAGATGTAGTGTCTTGGATATTAAAGCATTGAAAATAAACAAGTGGCCATCCAGTTCAGAAGTAAGCCCACATGGAAGAAGCCGTGCCGGTGTGACCACAAGGTGTCAAAGCGATACAGTACCAAGCAACAAAGAACTAAAAATTATATCATTATAAATGAGGGGGAGTGCAAATTGGGGACCCAAAGCCCATCAATAAGTGAAGCAACATCCTCTTACAGAGGGGTTGCAGCAAGGAAATGAGCCAGTAAAGGTATAGTGTAGTAACAATGAAATGTACAACTTTCCTGTGGTTCTCAAATGCTTCCTCCCACCCACTATCATGGTCCCAATTGTACCAGACAGATCCAGCTAGACCAGGAGATGTGCACTGTATTCGGAAACGTGGGTAATTTAAGATAGATGATCCCTTGGGACTAGTGTGGGTGGTGGTGATACTGGGAGGGTGGAGGGATGGTGGAGTAGAAAGGGGGAACAATTTAAAGATCTACATGTGACCTTCTCTCTGGGGTGAGGACAACAGGGGGATGGGTAAAAAGACACATTGGACAGTGTAAGATATGAAATGATAATAACAATTTGTAAACTTTTAGGGGCTCATGGGGAGGATGAGGTGTGGAAGGGAAATATGGGGAGCTGGAATTTAAAAAAGGAACTAGAGGAAAGGGGGAAAGAGGAACTTATACCACGGGATCAAGTAGAAAATATTTGGAAATGACTATGGCAACATCTAAACAAATATGCTTAATACAAATGATGTATGGGATGTATAAGAGCTATAAGAGCCCCCAATAAAATCTATATTTTAAAAAAAAGTTTACACTTTTAAACATATGGCTAAGAAAATTATTAAAATTATTCAAATAATACATGTAGTCTCTAAAATGAGACACTGTCAAGAATCATCTTTTTTTTTTAAGAATATCAGTTTTGAGACTGCACTTAAAATCAAGGATGATTAGAGTAAATTTTCACGTCCATATGGGAAATGGGTAGGCTGGAGTAATCATTCCATTAAAACATTGGTCTTAGTTACGGATTAGGCAAGTCTATCAAATTCATATTATATGTAAGCATTAGCTGAATTTTAAAGGAAATAAATGTAAGGCCTTTTGGGTTTAATTCTGGGGAAAAATTACTAAGTATGAGGTCCACAATAACAAAGCATTGTAGACATGAGTAGATTTCAAAAAGTTTGTGAAAATATTAGATTAAAAGTTAACAAAAAAAATCCCATGAACTCTTTGAAGTCACTTCATAACATAAGAATAGCTACAATTTATAACACACAAAATATCAACAGGTAACATGGAGACTTGCTCCACAATCTAGGATCATTTGTGTACTGCAGTGCTGTCTGCTACTGGTCACTTGTGTTTTAAAAGGTGCTTTCTTATTTTTCCGCTTGATTAAAGTTTCAAATTTTATATCTAAGAAACAGCGAAAAGAATAATTTGACATCTAGAGTCTGAAATTGATGTACGTGTTTTTCAAAAACTGTAGTTATCTTTTTATTATTTTGTTATTATTTAAATCACATTCGTTAAATCACATTATTTGTGGCTCTTACAGATATTATTATAATCCATAAATCAATGATATTAAGAAAACTTGTACATCCGTTGCCATCATGTTCAAAGCATTATCTTTCTGCTTGGGCCCTTATTATCAGCTCTTTTTTGTTTCCCTTCCCAATCCTCCCAACCTCATGAACCCTTGATAAATTATATATATATTTTTTTTCATATTTTACACCATCTGCTGTATCCCTTCACCCATGTTTCTGTTATTCGTTCCCTCTGGAGGTGAGGAGGGTGGGCTATACATCTATGATTGCTATCGGTTTCCCCTTTCTACTCCTCCCCTATTCTTATGGTATATTATTTCCATTATTATTTTGGAGTGATTTATCTGTCCTGGCTTCTGTATGTCAAAAGTTATTATTTATACCCATTTACATACTCTAGCAGGATTTGTGAGGTAAAACTAGGTTCACAATAGTGGAGGTGGATGAACATTAAAGGACCAGAGGACTGTTTTGTGTTTTGTGTCAGTATTATACTGCACCCTGGCTGAATCAACCTTTCCATGTGACCCTTCTGTGAAGAGATGTCCAATTGTCTACAAGCCTGGCTTTCCATCTGCACTCTGATCTGTCCCTTTCATATCAATATAAAGTTTGTGTTTGATCTTCTGGTAACTGATTCTGTTGACACCTGATGGTCACACAGACTGGTGTATTTCTTCAGTGGGGGGAAGGGGAGGGGCTGCTGCTTCCCAGCTAGATGGCTACTTGTTTAACTACAAGTCTTTAAGATCTCACATGCTATATCTTTTAATAGCCAGGCCCCACAAGCTTTCAAGACCACATTTGTTTTTGCACCAATTATGCCTTTAGTGATCTAGTCAGGAAGATAAGTATCTTGGAATGCCAGGTTATTAGAACAAAGAGATCTTGTGCTGAGGAAATATTTAAGTAGAAGCCCGACATATGTCTGCTATATTAATAATTTAACATATAAATATGTGTACATAGATCATTATATACTAAAATATGTATGCTTAATATATTAAAAACTGTACAATTATCAATGTGAAAACATGAAATACATTAATACTTTGGCACAGCAGAATGGGACAATGTTGTGGTAGAGTGAAATTTCTTAGTGTGGCTCTTCTTCCCAAGTCTCTTTAAGTCCTACCTATCATTGGGTGGGACTATGAGAAGTAAGTGGGGCACTCACCAGGAGCACTCGGTCCCGGTTTGTAACCGGATCTTGACTGTGCATCTGAGCCTTCTTTGAAGCTTCAGAGGGGAAAGAAACCAAGAGGACCTGGACAAAGCATGTCAATGATCCCTGTCTAAGGTGGATCAACAGAGGATGCTGAGATAACATGCGGTACTTAAAAAAAAAAAAAACTCATGGAAAGGAATTAAAAGCTAAAGGTATTTACACCCAATGTTTTGGATGCCCCCTTGTATGATATTTTTCAACCCACTTCACCATCCTCCCAACTAAAACCAAACTCACGGCCATAAATTTCGTGCCTGCTCATGTCGACACTGCCATGGGGGGAGAACTGCCCCTGTGAGTCTCTGAGGAGACAGAGTCTCTTCACGGGAGTGGAAAGCCCTGGCCTTCAGTCATGAAGCTGCTGGTGGTTACAAATGGCAGACTTTGTGGTTACCAGCGCCAAATAGAACCACTTTGTCACCAGAGCTCTCTAAACAATGTGCTAATGGGGATAAATTCCAGGCTCATCAATCAAAGATGTTAAAATATTTGCTTGAGGCATGCTCTTTTATATAGAATTTTATTGGCATATAATTCACATATCATAAAATCCAATGGTTCAGTCATATAAAGAAGAGTTAGGTAATCATTGCCACAATCAATTTTACAACATTTGCTTCTTTTTTATGGTGATTGTTAGCTTCCAGTTTTTCCATAGCCTCTCCTGACATGCCCCAAGATTAATATTAATTCAATCACTATCTCCATAGATTTACACCATGGATTTCATATACAAAGAAATATATAAAACAATCACAAGAAATAAAATGAGTCCAACAACAATGACAAAAGAAAACAATGAAAATGTCAACTGAAATGAAAGCAGAGACTATTTGGGTCAAAAGGGGAAATCAAATGATAAAGTGTCATTTTTAACATACAATATGTCATAATTGACTTGAAAATGCTCTCAATCTGAAAGCAATGCTAATTGCTAATCATATCCCTGAACTATGGTCAGAAGAAATTCACAAGAGGCTTAATCCACATTTGAACCTTGCAAATCGATTTTTGGGATTTTACTATCATCCATAGCCTTCTGCAAGCTAGGTGGCTAGGATTTAAGGACGGATTCCATTCCCACATGCAGATTTGGATTTTATTACTTACAATACTGCGATTCAAGGCTGCCAGTGAGCTTATTCTATGTAGACTTAGCTGATGCCCCACTTAAATGACTGTTTATCTTAAGATAAACCTGGAAGACCCCAAATGCTAGACTTTCGGACAACCAGGCATCATCCATTGTTTGCCTGCCCTTTGGCGTAGCACCCATTTCTTCATGAGGGCTTGTAGAAAGTAGGACCATGTCAAAGAACTAACTGTTCTTAGAGCAGGGCTATGATTAGATAGGGGTTTCTTTACTTGACTTTGTTCTTAAATTTATAATAACATCTTTTGTTAATAGGAGGAGTTCTTGAAATAATTAGAACTACCTCCAATGGCTTGGATCCACTTTTTGGTCTGGTAATTTTAATTGTAAGATCGTTAGCTTTCCACCTTTTATATTGTTAATATGTGAATATGATAAAGTGGACCATAAGTGTTTTTAGTTACTCAAAAACTTAATACGGGTCCTTGCACAATTTGGGTAAATATCTAATGATATAATTCCGTGTGACTCCAAGGAACAAAAATACACCAGAAGCAGCCAGAATTTCTTGATTTCCCACCTAGAGCTTGTAGGAGAGAATTTAAAAGGCATATAGCATTGTGTTTATAGCCTCCCAAGGTTATTTAGGGGAGTTAGGGGGGGAGAAAATTCTAACTGAATGTGGTTAAAAGATAGGAAGGCAGGGGTGGGGATGGGGGAAGGAACACCTGCTAGAGGGACAGAGGGAACATTTGCAGGGTTCTAGAATTGTTTACTTTCACCAGTTGGTTTAGAAATAATATCCTTCAGGAAGATAATCTTACTTTCATCATTCCTTTCAAAAGCTTCAAATCACTCATTAAAATAGGCAATCCTTGAACTTCCAGGGTAGCAAACGTATCTATCTTAAAAGTTCAGCAACACAAGAAAGGGGGAGGAGAAAGGGGCGTGGACAAAAACATGGGCTGGGGGAGTGGGGTGGAGGGAGTAATAAGTGGTCTGGGATCCTGGAAAGGAGGGTGTGGGATACCTGGTAGAGATTAAGCAAGGGCACTGAATCTGTGAGGAAACACTGAAATGCCAATCAAGGTGGAACATGATGGGGGGACAGGAGGGAGATAGAAGGAAAGAGAGGAAAGAGAGAGAAGGCAGAGGGCACTTGCAGAGGTCTAAACATAGGTATGTTCTTACTTAGGCACATAATTGGTCACCTCTTTACAGGGGAGTCAAGGGGAGGACACAGGCCAGTCAAGGTGCAACAGGGCAGCGATGATGCATGCAAGCTTCCTCTAGTTCCTGAAGCCTTCCTCCTCTCAACCATCATGGTCCCAACTCTACCTTACAAATCCAGATGGACTGGAGTGGGTACACTAGTAGAGAGGGGAGCTGGAGATATGGGGAAACCAAGATGGATGGGCCCCTTCAGGCCAGTGGTTAGATTGGAGCTGCTGGAAGTGTGGAGAGAAGGTGGGGTAGAGAGACAGAACCAATGGCAAGGATATACACAGAAGCCCTATTTGGATGGGCATCAAAGGACTCGGTTGGGGGAGAGGTCAGGAAGTGTAAGATATGACAGAGCAATAATAATGTTATAAAGCATTGAGGATTGGTGGGGAGGGGAGAGCAGGGGACGAGGGGAAGGGATGGAAAAGCCCTTACCAGGGGCTCAAGGGAAATGGTGGATGATTGGAGAACAATAACAGCGGTGGACATGTGAAAGTGCTTGGCACAGTATGTTTATTTATGTATTGTGAAAAACGATGTACTAGCCACAATAAAATGATTTTTAATTTAAAAAATCA
This sequence comes from Nesogale talazaci, assembly GCA_004026705.1. Lineage (NCBI taxonomy): Eukaryota > Metazoa > Chordata > Mammalia > Afrosoricida > Tenrecidae > Nesogale > Nesogale talazaci. The sequence goes on along the minus strand of PVJH01002079.1, from coordinate 52,408 downwards.
AGAGAAGCAATATCAAAAAAAAAAAAAAAAAGTTCAGCCACAATTTTAATAGAAATAAGGATCACCAGACTTGGTTTCAAGTATTTTGGGCCTGCTGTCAGGAGAGACCAGACCTGGGAAAAGGACATCAGGAGAGTCATCAACAACAATGAAAAAGGAAATACTCTGTGTTGACACACTTGCACCTGGACAGAGTTGCTGTAACAATAGACTTAAGAGGTCATGATGAAGGGGATGACTTAGCGGAATTGGTTCTGTTGTACATAGGCTATTTTGTGTCAGACCCACGCTGATTGTACCCAACAACAACGGTACAGAAAATCAGAAGGACTTTATCTATGGAAGGTTAGGAAAACAGAAACCATCAGTAACTACAAGTCATACAGCAACTAATTTGTGTTCGCTCTGAGAGATACCCTTGCCTACATTTTGAGAAAATGATTTCACTTCCCTTTCAATGATAAAAACACAGTGAGTTTTACGCCAGCTCATTGCCATCTTTCTTGATCCATCCACTATTTTGTTAGGTTTCAAATCTGTTAGTGTCATCCAAGATATTGTTTGGCCTGCAGCCTATGCCAAGCACCTAGAAAACTGGTGCTTTTCCACAATATAGATAATTGTTAAACTATGTCCTATTTTCCAAAATAATACTTTAAATGATTTGGAAATAATATACCGGTGGCATAAGTGTGACCACTGTAGAAATTATGTTACCTTCTTACATTTTAAAAGTAGATATGAAACCAATCAAACAAAAAAATTGAGGGTTTTTTGCAGAGTAATCCAGCTAGCATGAAAAAGTATTCAAACCATGAGAATACAGGCGAAACAGTGTTGATAGACTCTTCTCCATGAAGATGATGAATGAGACGTGAGTGAATGAAATTTATGGGGGTGGGTGAACTACATGGCATAATATTGAAAAATTTAGGAAAATATATAAATTTACTTAGGGTGGTATTAAATTGAAACTGTTTAGGTGAATTTCTCTCTTTGGATGAAATACATTTTGAATGTGTTTCCTAACTAATGAAAGCTTATATGTGTAACTAATTTTTAAATAGCTCAGAAAACAAAATATAAGGTACCAGGCAGGAAGGAAGGAAGCAAGAGGGGAGGAAAGAGGAAGAAAAGAAAGGGAGGAAGGAAATGAGTGAGTAGATGTTTATAGAGAGACATAAAGCAAATAGTGTACAATTTTGACAAGTGATGAATCTAGTAGCCCTATTAGTGCTTTAATGTCTATTTATATTATCAATATAAAAATCCAGGGGACAAATAGGAAAATGTGATAATTTATCTCATTTACCATAAGAAAAACCGTTTTACTTATATACATTTTTTATTTTCAACAGTGTGTATATCTAGTTTTCTCTTCAAAATATGCCAACTGTAAAATACACAGGAAAATATATGTACTTAAATGTCAATCATGACATGAAATATTTAATATTTCAGCTGTGAAGAAATTTATTATAAATAAATATTTATACCTTGAGGTTGCAAATATTGGAGTGAACAATCCTGATAATAATGTTACTATGCTATTGTAATGATTCATTATTTCTAATAATAAAACAATATCAGAGACAAATATGTCCATGCCACTTTTATAAGAAGAGACAATGATCCAATTTTAAAATGTTATTACTATATTTAGTTAAGTTAAATAAATAAGATTTAGAACAATCTAATTTTATATGGCATTAAAACATAAGCAAATTAATAAGGGAAACCACATTGCCTATTGAGAAGTGTTCATATTTATAAGTAGAATTCAAAAAGTGAAATCTGTGCTTCCATCTTGCAGTTTGATTCATTCTAACTTTTGTCCACAGTATTGAAATTTAAGAATATTTAAATAAATTTGAAGTTTCTAGCATATTTGTAGTCATATTTCAGTGAAACATAAGTTTAGAACTATCATTTATGAAAATCTAAAAATGTAAGTTACCTGTTAAGCCTTTTATGAAATTGCAAGACAACTAATAAGAGTCAATGATATAGACCTGATGGTGCCCTATGGCCATACTTAAGGAGAAATTCAAGTGTTAGGAGGTAGTCTTGGAATCCACATTTGGGTTCTATACCTCAAAGAAAAGTTGTTTTAAAATGTCAATATCAACATCAATTTCTAATGCAGTTAGTAAAGCCTTTATTCTATTTCAATGTCATATGCAGACTACAGATAGCCTTGAAATAACTTTAATGAAGAACAGAAAACAATGGCAGAAGAGTGTAAATTATTTCAATTGAAAAACATATATAATTAAAGCAAATGTTTTCTACATGATATATAAAAAGTTAAAATAGCACAATTAAGCTATTAATAGACACTTTAACATGATAAATGCATGGTTCCATGTATTTTGACCCAATTCAAAAACCACATCAGTGATGACACAAAAATAATTTCATTTTATAGTCTCATATTAATAAATTTATTCTTCTAAAATTGCTGGTTAAATTTTTTTTAATTCTACCGATATAATTTTGTTGTATTATCATTTTAAAAGTGCTAAATGTTGAAAATAAGAAAGGCATTTTTCATTATGCCTTCATCTCATAGATAAACAATTAAAAGAGGAAATCATATTGCAATATTTCATTGCCCTCCCACATTGCCATACTTTAAATTTCCAGAAGTTAAAAATTTTACTTAAATGTATAGTTCAGTAGTTCACATTATAAGACAAGTTATAGTTATTAATCTTCCATTTGAATTTAAATTACCCTGATGATGGACAAGTGAAGGCATAGTTGAAAAATTAATTTTAGTGATAGTGTTCTTCATTTCCTATATTTTCTCTAACATAAATAGCACATTGGGTGATTTTGAAGAACATGGGTTGGCATCCTGACAATTCTGTAGAGAAATCAGGTGGACTGATGTGATCCTTAGCTACTTGTAAGACACACCTCAACTTCACCTCTTGTGTACATATATAAGTAAAATCTTTTCTTTGTTTAAGTCAGAAGTTAGACACAATCTCACTAACAAAGAATAGATGATTATATTAAAACAATCTGATAAAAGAAACATTTGGAAATTGGGGGAAAAGAGGATTGTATTGTTAGAAGTTACCATCTATTGTCGTAGGAGGCTTTTTATTTAAATCCAAATCTTAATTCTGAGCTATGAAAATGATATTAAGAAGAAAAAGAAACCCAATAATCCATGTAATAGAAAAGCAAACAAACAAAAACTTGTTTCCAAACCAAATTACATCCATAGATTCATGACTTTGGCAGTCAACACACATGTTCAGGGAACACAAATGCATATCATATGTCAATACAGAGTAATGGTTGCTGTTAACGGTCACCAAGGCAGTTTCAGCACCTAATATTACAATGTACAGCAGACCCAAACACTTCTCAGTCCGTGGTCTACTTACTCACACTTACTGATCTGTTAAGAGATCATTTTGGGAGTCACTATAGCAATCCATCTCAATGAGGTTCTTCCTCCCCTGCCACCCCCACCCCACCCATGGCCAAGCAGAATGTCATTTTCCAGGAACTGACCTCATCTGATAACATGACTAAAGCATGTGAGAGGAAGCATCTCCATTCTCCCTTCTAAGGAACACTCTGGCCGTACTGTTTCTAAGACCAAATCTCAGTTCTGATGGCTTGATCAACCTACAGATATGATAAATTTGATGAAAAGAAATACAATCGAGTCAATTCTGAGTCAGAGTGACGCTACAGGACCTGTAAAACTGCCCGGGTGGGTTTCTGTAACTCCTCCCAGAAACAGAAAGCCTCATCTTTCTTCTGCAGAGGGCCTGGTGGTTTCTAAGTGCGGACTGCAGTTAGAAGCCTAAGGCATCAGGCACTACACCACCACGGCTCCTGGAACTACCCAGCAGCCGTACAACGCCATCATTCAAACACATGATTTCTTCACCACGGCTTGAGTTGGGTGCACCTTCGTCCTAAAGGTGTCCTTCATCTTAAAAGTGCCACTCTTATTTTCTGATATTGCAAAGGTATCATTTTCAATATTTTCAGCCAGTGCAGCATGGCCTTTTACTTCTTGACTACTTCTTTGGGTGTTGATTATGGATCTGGGGTTAACTTAAATCCTTGACAACTTCTTTTTTTCTGTGTATTATGATGTTGTTTATTATTTCAGTTGCAATATATGCCTTAATTTACATTGAGATATAATCTGTGCTGAACATTGTAATCTTTGATCTTCATCAGTAAATGCTTCCCTTTTACCAAGTTAGGTTGTATGTATGACATGCATAAAGCAAATTGATAATGAATCTTTCTCCAATCTGGTTGCTACATTCCTTTTTATTGTCTAGATTCTGATTATTTGTTAAACCTAAATACTTCATAAATATGGTGAAAAATACCCCTACCATTTTTGATTTTAAATCGCACCCCCTCCCCCCGTGTTTCTTGGTTTCATCAAAATAATTGCCTCATAATCAATTATGCAGTCTTCATGAACACAAATAAGTGTTTTGAAATTTGAATTCTTCATATAGTTATCCCTTAATTTGGTATGGTTCACACAACTAAACACCTTTTCAGGGTCAATGAAAAACATACACATTATAAAACAGATAGACATAGCTGGTATTATCTACTTTCAGCTAAGACTCTCCTAACATCAGCCATAATATTTATTACTATATTATCTCCAGAAGAGCAATCCTTGTATGTAGTATTAATGGTGTTGTTTAATCGTATCCAATTATCTGTATCATCTTTCTTTACAATGGCAACAAATCTGGATCTCTTCCATTCGGTTGGCCAAGAATCCCTCTTACAAAATCCCCACCATGAACCTGGGAAGGCTTCCAGTCCTACATGCTTTATTGAACCTTCACCATTGGTATTTCACCAATTCCTAGAGCCTTATTTGTATCAACGTCTCCTATCACACTTGGACGTGTTCATTTAGTCCTATTTATACTTAACCCTGTACTACATCCTCAAATAGTTGAACATTGACAATTTTCTTAGTGTCCTCCTTTATATAGTCCATGTTGTGATTAATAATGAATATCTGCAGGTTAACAATTTTGAGGAGCTAGTATTTATCAGGTAATATTCTGTTGTTGCTCACATGGTGTGCATTGGCTTTTTTTAAAGAACTATATCACAAAATCCTCATTCTAGTCAATCAATCTGGATCCTTTGCTAAAATCATGGCTCATCCCACAATCATTTTAAATACCCATGGTATAACTTAAAGCATAAAAGCAACCCTCAGGATGCAAAAGTTTCACTAACTGACAAGAAGTGGTGTGAATTCAGGCTACCCAGTACATATTTCATTTTCTATGATGAATGACCAGGGATTTCAAATGGATTGAAATCATTTTCTGCTCTAATTATGTACTTGTAGAGTTTAATAAACTTCTTTTTAAGTCACCTGAGTTCTCCCCAATGGAGCTAGGAGTGATAGAGTTACTGCTGTAGTCACCCAACAATATAAAGAAAGTCTCAAAGGCAGCTAGTATTAACATTAACATAAATGAGAGAACAGAAAGAGATTTGAGAAGACTTCGAATATTGAAAATCATGTTGCAACCCTCAGCTGCAAAAGCAGGATTCAATATTACTAAAGTCATCCTTACCTGAAAATTGGGACTCAGAGATGTCAGATATAAAAATAATACTTCTACTTCCAGAAATATAAATGAATCCTTACAGTCAAAGAAAGTTGCACTCCTGATATGAGGAGTGCTGAAGTTTTAAATTTTTTTCTTCATTTTTAAATAAGTCCATTCAAGGATGACTTCTCCATAATGAGATTAGTTTGTGAAATTGTTAAATGTTCTTATTTCCCTGCCAAAGAGTCATCAGAAATTCACAGCTCAGTAATTAATAAACAAAGCTTAGTATTATTACCTAATTAAAATATATCTCATTTCATCATTTTATTACCCACTATTAAGATTCTTCTGCTACAGAGGTTGCATAAGAAATGTATCTCTACTCTTTTAATTGCAAGTTTCATAGGGATGTTCTTTCATATCAGAGCTCATAGAAATTGCAGATGAAAAGTCATATCATCTGGTCTAAGTTCATTCAAATAAGCTCTGAAGCAATACACTGCATCGGAATCTACCTCAGCAATCCTACTTTAAGAGGTGCTTCCATCATATACTATTGAATTCACACTTTAAATAAGTATTTTAATTAGAAAACTTCCTATGAAAGCATTTTCCACATCGTTATGATTTGTTCATTGGCATATCCAGGGCTCTTGACGATAACTAGGGTAGGCATGTATGCACTTGTCTTCACTCTGCCTCTTTCTACTTATACAACTCTGAGAAAACTACGTATTCTCTGTGTACATATTATCTTCTACAAAATGTGATTACAAAGTTGTCTGACCTCTGAATCTTGTATGATCTTTATAAAGATGACATAATTAACTTACAAAGTTTAAAATTAAAATTAAACAATATCTTACAGATATTTCTATGAATAATTGAGAGGTAGTATATTGGACTTTAAGACATGGCTCAGTATTTTACCCTTACCCACAGAACGGGTTATAGCTTTTGTGTGAGGACACATGGCCCCAAGAGGTCAAATAAATGAAGATCAAAGTAAATTTATCACATTAGCTTTACTTATAGAGGTATTTAATGACAAGTATTTGAGAGGACAGTGATAAACTATGAGCTGGATAACAACCTTCACCAGGAATGTATGAAAGCTACTGAAATAAGTTAGTTTGTCACGTTAAGTTATAAGGTATAAGATGGAAGTTATGTCAAACTAAAACAAATCCAGGTTTAGAAAAGTAGAGTTTTGATATAGATATATTATTTCAATATAGAGAACCTTCTGAATTCAGGAACAAAAATATATCAAAATTAGGGGGAAAAAACACTTTTTCTTTCTAGGAAGAGGGGTAAAGATGGGTTATCAAAAAGGTTTTGGAAGAAATTGTACATACCAGGGAAAATTCCAGTTCAGTGCAACAGGAAAAGCATCTCATTGTGATTTACTGATAAGGGTTATGCTGTGCTTTCAACAAGCAGAACAAACTTGAGATAAGAAATAGACTGCTGTAAACACTTTCCATTTTTACGGTATGAGCCTCAAAATCGGAAGAACTTTTACACTAAGAAAAGCAAGAAGCATTAAGCCCTTACCTGTAAGATCATGCTTATAGACTTCAGGAAACTACAAGAGCAACCTTGAGTCGGGTTGCAAAATTCTCATGGCTGTTAGTTACTCTGACTAACAGGAACTGACTCATGGGTACCTTATAGATGAAGTATTGGTGCGTGCTCATGTACCATCTTCATTTTCATTAGTGTTTCTGAGTTCATTGTTACAACTCTTATGTCAATCAACTTCATTGAACAGTTCTCTCATTTTCATTGACCCTCTGCTTTGAAAATCACACTATCGTTTTATAAAGAATGGTCACCTTGATGATGTGACAAAATTTAGATAGTTACCACCCTTACCACTAGAAAACATGTTAGGCGTGTTTCTCAAAAGTGATCTGCTCAATCATCTAACCGTACAGGATATATTCAATAACCTTCACCAACTTTATAACTAAAATGCTTTCACTCTTCTTCTGTCTTCTATTTCTCCGGTGTGAGCAAATAAGGTGATTGACTATACCATGACCAAAGTAAGGCAGTCAAGTGTACTATGTTACTGTGATACTTGGATGGTTTTAAGTCAACTTGAGCTTTTTTGAAAGTGTAAGGGTGGAATCCAATCTGTCAATCCAATCACAGCCTGATGACACCTTTTGATGTCATAAGTCTTTTTAAAAAATGCAAGGAGAGCAAAGATGGTATCTTTCTCTCTGCCCCTTTGTCTTCCTGCTTGCTGGGACTCTGCGAAAGACCCTGAGAGTTGTGAATGTCCTGAAATGTTTCAAATCACCGCAGATCCACTAGATTTTATACTCACTGGCCTGTGATCCTCGTGCATGCTTCATCATTGCATGGGACTTGAGGAAGTTTGAAGAAGAACTAATAGACAAGCATCAGACTTATGGACTTGAGTTGGCCATCTTGATATCTTATTATTCCTTGATATAAAGCTTGTTCTAGATGATTATCACTGGATTTGTTCCTCTAGAAAACTGAACCTAACACAGTTAACAAAGTGATATTCTTTGTTTTTTTTAATTTAAAAAGTTTTTAATTTTTGCAGTAGAGATCTGTAGTAAAGCATGTCTTCACTACATCTTCCATCAATGTCAAACGTATCAACACGTGTGTAATCCAGTGACATTTGAGGCAAGGATGAGAAAGCAATCTGTCAACAACTTGAGAATGTAGTAGAAGCTTAAATTAGAGGGAATGTTGAGAAAAGCAGATGGCTTATGGAAGCCCAGGAGTTTAAGAGAAAAATAGCAAACTTTTTAAGTGGTATTTATGAGCATTCTGATAAAACATATTAAAGCTTCTAAAATGAATAATGCATTGTCTTGAAAATATAACTGATTCCTATTATGAGAAGTAGCCAGTATATTCTTGTGGTTTCTCACTGCACAAGCTAAAATCTCATGTAATTCTTGCACTTGTATATTGCTTTGTCTCAGATTTTCTCTATATTTTGACAACATATTTTTAGAAATCTTAATCCTTGAATAGGAAATTCAGAATTAGAACAGAAGTAGATTTGGAAAATTATACAGAAAAATAATCTGACCTCTCTTCGACTTATGAGGACACATGAAATCCCTCAGGAATAGTAATGTGATTAATGACATCATAAGGGTAGGAGGAGGTATCCAGAAAAGGGGGAGAAAGAGGCAATGATCTATGCAATGGTCTATGTATAACCCATCCTTCCCCATGGGGCAGGGATATGTGTGTGTGTGTGTGTGTTTGTGTGTGAGTCCGGAAACAGAAATATGAGTGAAGAGAGACAAGGGACTGTATGAGATGTGAAAATAGCAATAGTGTATAATTTGTCAAGCGTTCATGAGAGTGGGAGGGTGGGAGAGGGTGGGAAAAAGAGAGGAGGTGATATAAGGACTGAAGTAGAAAACATGTTTTGAAAATGATAAAGTGAGTTAAAAATCATGAAAAGAATATAATTAGTTTATAGAGTTTAGCTTTATAGTCACACTTTTTGTTATTTTATGTGTATTTCTTAAAGCACTGTTAAAATTGTGAATTTGCAAAAATAAATGTTTTAATCAATTTATTGGTGATTCTAAAATCTCTTATAAAAATCTCTTCATCAACTATGTCAGTCACATTTGTGCATCATTTTCTAAACATGTTTTCTACTTAAGTAGAAATGAAAATTTATTATTATTATTTAGCTCAAGTTCAAAACAATATATTTGCCTAGAGTAATGTTCCCAGTAAGATGTTCATATCAGAAACACCTAGGGAACTTTTAAAAAATTACATTCCGGAACCTCCGGGAAGAGGACAACTAAATAACGCATACCAGAGGGACTCCACAAAAATCAGCCCAGGAGAGATACGAAGAGGGAAATGCAACACTGCCAATCGCAGGAGAAGCATCATAAAGATAAGTCAGCACAGATCCACAAGGTTTTGAGGGGCTGAGAGCTTGTGGCTTATAACAGAGGAGGCCTGCTAAAATGTGACCTTAGCCCAGCCACAGTCTCCGCTGGAGCCAGCATCACTTGGAGCCAGCACCGCGACTTTATCTCAACACAGCCACAGTTTACCTGTGTCTGCGGCAGGCCAGGCATTAAACCCTTACAGCCCTACGATCAGAGATTGGGACTCAGCTACATGGTTATTTCTGTTTCCCTCTCTCCTCTCTATCCTCCCGCAGTCTCAGCAGGCTTAGTTTTTGGTTGATATGTTTCTTCTTCTTTCCTCAGACTCTCCCATTTTCTCTCACATGTCATTGCCAACCTTCAGACCACTCCCCTTAATCAAGGGAATTTACACCTGTTCTTCACCCAGATGAGAGAGTTACACCTGTACAGCATAGCACAGGGCGGGAAAAGTCCTACCCACCCTCTACCAGGGATTATTCCTCTCATCTTCTTCCCAGGGAATTCCTGCTTGTGGGCTGGGAAAGCTCCTATCTGTCCTCTGTGGTCTGTTGTGACTGAGGGAACTTCCTCCAGCCTTCTTTCATACTTCACATGCCCTAAGGCAGCTCGGCCAACACCCACCGATGTTCCACCATGTTTTGGGAATCTCTCTCAACCACCACAGTGATCTACTTGACCAGGGCAATTCTGCTCAACATTCAAGGTGATCTACATCAAATCAGGCAACCCTCCAGCCTAATGGGGCATTCCCCTTGCAGCAAACACTCCCACACACCCTCAGCAGGGCCCCAAGCTGCTACAAGCCACACCATCATGGTTTATTGTGAGATCACCCAGTATAGCACCATCCTCCTGGATCCACAATAAACCAACCAGTGTCCCCTAAAAGGACCATACAACTTGCCTTCCAAATAACAGAATACTGCATGACTAGGGAAAGAGTGAAGCCACAGGAGAATAAAGTGGTAGCCAATTCCCTGGTGAAATTAGTGGCAGCGAGTTTGAGGAAGTATTCCTATGAATCTCCCAGAGTGGGACAGTATCTTCTACTCCCTGGAAAAATGGCACCTGACTCCTCTAAAACAACACAATGCAAACAGCAATCAGAACCAATGACCTCAATTAAAAAAAAGAACAGGAGAAACAAAAGGCCATAGCACAAGATGCCCTTAATCTACAGAGATGCATAGAAGAAGCTGACATCAATCCACCACAGAAATGTTCAGACTGCTGCTTGGAGTCATGCAGAGTATGAGGGAAACAATATAGAAAAGGCTGAAATGATAGAGGAGATAAACTCTATACACCAAAGGGAAATACACGATTTTGGGGACAAGATCAAAAAATAGAAAACTAAGAGCAAAGTCATAGACTTTGTAAATTGACGTGGGAAACAGAGAACCACAGCAGTGACCTAGAGGACAGCAAACAAGACTGTAACAAACACGAACCAAAGTCTGACTCTATGAAGAGGAACAACCTCAGAACAATTGGAATAGTGGAGGAAGACACACAAAAAAGTCATCTGTAGCAGTAGTGAGAGAATTCTTCGAGGAATACTCCCCCACCTTAATGAATGAAACCAAGCAACAATTCAGAAGACCGAAAGAACACTGGCTAGACTGAATCCCAGGAAGAAATCGCCACGGCACATAATCATTGCACTATTCAACTTTGAGGCAAAGGAGAAAATCATGAGAACAGCTAGGGAAAAACAAGCAATCATATATAAAGTTTCCCAAATAAGAATATACTCAGGCAAGGCAAAGAAAAGATATCAAAGGCATTTGCCTATGGAAGGAAGAGGTGAAACTCTCATTATGTGCAGATGATATGATTTTATATATGGAAAATTCTAAAAGCTCAACAAGGAGAATACTGGAAGCAATAGAAGAGGATGACTGAATAGCAGGATACAAGATCAAGAATCAGAAGTCTATCAGACTGCTATACACATCAGATAAGACCACAGAAGAGAAGATTAAAAAGGTGGTACCCTTCACAATAGCCAAGCACAGATTCAAATATCTAAGAATGTACCTGATTAAAAGGACAAATGATCTATATGAGGAAAACTACAGAATACTATTACGAGGAAACAAGAGTGACCTCAACAAATGAAAGAATATCCCATGCTCATGGATCAGAAGACTCAATATAATAAACATGGCAGTTCTGCCCAAGGCATTCTATAAATTTAATGCAATCCCAATACAATTACCCTCGCCTTTCTTCAAAGAAATGGATAAACTTTGAATGGAAAGGGAGGAAACTCCAAATTATCAAAGAACTCCTCAAGAAGAAGGGCACTGTGGGAGGGCTTGCTTTAACCTGACTTTAGCACATATTATACAACTACAGTGGTCAAAACCACACAGTGTTTGTATAATGACAGATACTCATACCAGTGGAAAATAAATGAAAACCCAGAAATAAAATCATCAGCAAAGAGACAACTGATCTTTGGTAAAGTTCCCCAAAATTATCAAATGGGAAGAAGATGCCTTCTTCAATAAGTGGTATTGAAAAAAAAATGGATAGCTACATGCAGAGACATGAATCAAGAACTTATCTAACTCCCTGCACATCAATAAACTCAAGGTGGATCACAGATCTTGAAGTAAAATGCCAATCTATTAGGGCCATCGATGAGGGGTTTGGGATCAACCTGAGAACTTTGGGACAGTGAATACATAGTATATCAGAAGTGGGAAGGACACATACACAGAGGAGGCACAAATTGAAAAATGGGATATACTGAAGATAAAACATCTGTACACATTGAAAGAATGCACCAAGAGAGTAATAAGAGAGCCCATAGACTGGGAAAACATCTTTAGCCATTACACCTCAGACAAAGGCCTTATTACTAAAATCTACAATACTCTGCCGGTTTTTAAAAAGAAAAAAAAAACTAACTGCCCACTGAAGAGGTGGGCAAAGGATGTGAAAAGAAATTTCACAGGAATATAAATCTGAAGGGCCAATAAACATATGAGAAAATGTTCCCCATCATTAGCCATAAGAGAAGAGAAATGCAAATTAAAACAACAAGATACCACTTGACACCCTCAAAGATAACCCAATTCAAAAAATCAAAAAGCAATAAGTGTTGAAGGGGTTGTGAGGAGAAAGAAACTTTCATCCATTGCTGATGGACCTGTAGGTATGTGCAGCCACCATGGAAATTGATTTGGTGATTTCTAAAACAGATGAAGATTGAGCTACCATATGAACCATCAATCCCTCTACTGGGGATCTACCTAGAGGACACAAGAAACAAACCATGGCCAGACATCAGTGCTCCAATGTTCATTTTGACACAATTCACAATATCAAGGAGTTGGAGATAACACAAATTTCCAACAACTGACGAATGGATTGAAGAGCTGTTGCACATACATACGATGGAGTACTATGAATCACTGAAAATCAATGATAAAGGTATAAAGCATATTGCTGTGTGAGAAGAACTGGAAGAAATTATGCTAAGTGAAGTAAGTCAAGAACAAAAGGATATGTACAAAACCTGAGTCCACTGAGGTAAGCCTAAAAAATGCAAAAGGGGCATAGGGAAATGGCTACTGTATGCAAACATTTCTGGGGTGAGGTCCAGGTAGTATGACAAAGACCAGGCAAAATTCAGGGATACATTTGGTTGCCAACTAAAAAGGAGGGCAGTAAAAGGGTGGGGGGGGGGGAGAAAAGGGTAGTGTGAAAACCCAACCTAGGGGAAGATATTGTTTATATCTCTACAAGAAAAGAGGGATCAAATTTCAACCTGGTGCTCCAACATATGAATGCAACTTTTCAGCATGAAGCAGGGGACCAGTAGAGAGGACTGAGGGGCTACCCCAAAGCCCAACTACATGGACAGCTGCCCCTCTCCTCAGAGGACAACAGTAAAACTACCACTCAGTGAGAGCTTATGGAAGCAAATGAAATGGGAGGAGGAGAAAATGGAGCACATCCTGGTCCACCAAGCTTTGAGGATGATATCCTTGCTCACAACAACCAATCCACAGAGAAGACCACATGACTGGCCCCACTATGTGACACAACATCCTTCTCTGACCCATAGACCTTTGGGGACAACACTGGAGACATAGTATGATAACTATGCCTTATCAGACCACACCACACAGAAGCAAAACACTAAGTGAGTATAACAGAAGAGCAAGGAAAGCAGAGCAAAGAGGTCCCCAGGGAGTACCAAAAATAGTGCTTTGGAACCAGGGCATGGTACCACATCAGACTCCACCAGAAAACACTCCTAAATGTCAACAAACAGTCCTGAAACCATTTACAGGCTTCCTTTTATGCCATTGGTTTTGCTGTTGTTGTTTTGTTTTATTGCTTTGTTTCTTTCCATTTTGTTTTTGTGCATGTTATTATTTCCACAGGTCAATCAAGATAAGATAGACGGGATAAACAAACTGGAGGAGGAAACATCAGGACTGACAGTTCTGGAAGAGCATGAGAGATGGGAAAGTAGGGGAAAGAAAGCAATGTTAACAAACCCAGGGATAAGGGAATAACAAGTGATCAAAAAGCAGTGGTGAGGTGAGTGTAGGAGGCATGGTAGGGCTTGACCAATGGTAACGTAAGCAAGAGAAATTATGGAAACCCAAATTAAGGCTGACCATGATAGTGAGACAAGAGGAAAGTAAATGGAAATAGAGGAAAGAACTAAGAGGCAAAGGGCATTTAAAGAAATCTAAATAAAGGCATGGACTTATGTAAATGGATTTTTATATCATGATGGGAAACTAGATCTATGTACCTATATTTATAGACTTAGTATTAAATGTTAAGGTAGCAGATTGACTTTGGGCTTCTACTCAAGTAGCCTCTCAAAGCAAGACTATTTTATTCTATTAAACTGACATTCCATGATGCTCACCTTCCTGACATGATTTCTGCAGACAAAGCAGGTGCATAGGCAATTGTGGTGAAGAAAGCTGATGGTGCTTGGCTTTCAAACTATTTAGATTCTGAGATTTTAAAGGCTTGAAGATAAACAAGTGATCATCTAGCTGAGAAACAACAAGGCCCACATGGGGGAAACACACAACCCTGTGTGATCGTAGGGTGCTAACAGAATCAACTATCAGGCATCAAAGAACAAAAAATCATATCATTTTTAGCTCACCTGCCTGATACGATTATTGAAGACAAATGGATGCATAAAAATGTGGTAAAGAAAGCTGATGGCTATCAAAAGATATAACATCTGGAGTCTTAAAGATTTGAAGGTAAACAAGTTGTCATCTGGCTCAGAAACAACAAAGCCCACATAGAAGAAGCACACCAGCCTGTGTGATCATGAGATGCTGAATGGATCAGGTATTAGTCATAAAGGAACAAAAAAATCATATCATTGTGAAACAGGTGGAGAGCAGATTGGCGACCCAAAGCCCATTTGTAGGCAAACTCCTTAAAGAAGGGTTCAGGGATGCAGTGTAGCAATGATGAAATATACAACTTCCCTCAAGTTCTTAAATGCTTCCTCCCCACCACTATCATGAGGCCAATTCCACCCTACAAATCCTGCCAGACCAGAGGGTGTACACTAGTACAGATAGGCATTGGAAATACAGGTAATGCAAGATAAATATCCCCTTCAATCAGTGTTGAGAATGGCAATACTGGGAGGGTGGACAGAAGGTGGGGTAGAAAGAAAGAACCAACTAAAAGGATCTACATTTAACCTCTTCTCTGGGGGACGAATAACAGAGAAGTAGGTAAAGGGAGATGCCAGACAGTATAAGATTTGACAAAATAATAATGTTATAATTTATCAAGGGTCCATCAGGTTGGAGGAAGTGGGGAGGGAGAGGAAAAGTGAGGAGCTGATACCAAAGGCTCAAGTAGAAATAAAATATGTTGAGACTGCTGATGGCAACAAATGTTCAAATGTGCTTGACACAATGTATGTATGTATGTATGTATGTATGAATTGTGATAAGAGGTGTATAAGTCACTAATAAAATGATTAGGATATTTTTTAGAAAAAAGAAAGATAATGTTTTGAAAATGATGATGGCAACATTTATACAAATCTACTTGGTGCAATTGATTTATGGGTTATTATAATATCTGTAAGAGGCCCAAATAAAATGTTTAAAAAAATTACACTCTGACTTCTCCATCCTGAATGATTATCAAAATTTTAAATGCATAGTGGTGGATAGGGGGAAAGTTGTTGATGCAGAGTATGAATTATGAAGACAAACTTAGTGAATTACAGGTTTAAGAAATCTTGGGGTGATTCTAATAAATGGCATCTCCACCCTCATTCCTCTCTGTCCCCATAAGCACAACAATCCTAACTTTTATCTTTCTCAATGTAAGAAATTAAGTGAATATACAGTGGACAAGGCCTAACGTTACAGTAAGAAAACCAGTTCAGTCACAGTTCTAATTTAAGTTTGATTACCTATATGATTTGAGAAGATTCATTTATGCAGACTTAGCCTCATTTACATCACTCTAAATCAATTATGTGAATTAAAAAAGATCTCTAGGATCCTAAGATCACATAAGATAGCACTGTATATTTTCACTAGCCATAAATGATTCCAATTAACTTCCATGAGACCATTTCTGCTAATCTTGGTAGAGCTCTTCAGAATAGAAAATTAAATAACTATGTAAAGGAACATGGTACCAAAGAAGTCAGCACTTTTTCATTTGTTAATGATTATGAGGGGATTTTTATTTTAAGACAGAAGTAAGAATTGGTGACAATGAAATGTTAAGAATTGAAAGCAAAATACCAAGGGCTCAGAGCCATGGCTATTCATTAACACAGATGTTACTATATAGGTAGTAATGGGGCCATGTTTAGAAAGATTGAAACAATCTAAATAATTCTTTCTTTACTTTTTTAACTTTAAAAGTTTCCAGTCATCCATAAAAACAGGAATCAATTCAGTGAATGGCATTTAACTTCTCCTAGCAAAAAGACCTGATTAAAATTTGAAGACTTAGCTGGTCTTTGTTCTTTTCTCTTCAAATGCTAATAAGAAGTGATGAAGCAATAATCAGGTTCAACTAATGTGAGGTTAATTTTCTTATTTCCAGTTCAGTGAATTCTATCCACTTCAATCTCACAATCTCCTTCAAGTGCTTTTCACACAATATTTTATCATGTGTATTAATATTTATTTTCAAACTAAAATCTCATGAACATATGCCTTTGGAGTATTTTTCATTTAAAATGAACCACAGCGAGGGGTAAAGAGCACATACTTATTTTGATATTCGAAACTAGGTTATACAGTCTCAAAAGTGCAGTAATCAAAAGTTCTATTTCTGATGTCTTTCCAAGTACCTCCACAATCAGAAATGATAGATTTATAATTCTTATACATAGCTTAATACTTTCTATCAGTTAAAATAAATAAAATGATTAAGATAAGGCTTATAATAGATAGAAACTTTAAAAAGTTGATGATGAGACTAATAAAGACAAAGCCATGATGCATAGGTGTAGCCTCCAGTCAATCCTGAAATCTGAATTTAATTTGGGGAACAATAAATAATCTTCACATAGAACAAATATGCTTCCAATTTTAGAAACTCAAGATAAAAGGGTGATCTGTTTATATTGTTGTCTATTTTCAAATAACATATGAAGACAATAATCTACTTTCTGTTTCCCAAACTCCAAACTCAAAATAATGTCCCTGAGCTACTTGCGAATCATAGGGCTAATCCTGTAGAATTCAAGAATAAGGATCCATGAGAACACAGGGTATGGATGGAGGCAAGCTACTGGAGTCATGCCATCCATCCTGTAAAATCCAATATTGTATCTGCAATGACTAGTTCAAATCTTCACCATGTTGCCACCAAGACAACAGTTTGGTGAGACTAACATGGTACCTGCAAGGGTTTGACATTCAAAATCTCCCAAACAACCTCCTCTCTCAAAAAAAGCATTATTTTGTATATCCTCACATTGTAAGTCCTTTATAAACTCAGTCAGTCTTTCTTGCTCCCCATTCCATGGAGTTACTAGCCTGATTCTCAGATTTCCAGAACACTGTAAGTTGCATGTGGGCATAAAACAGAAGGAAACAAAACAAAAAATCAATAACAACAAAAACAATTTCCAACTGTTTCTAACTCATAGTGATCGTGTTTAGAGTTTTTGAGAATATAAACATTATAGGAGCAGAGAAGCTCATCTTTATCATGCGGAGACTCTGGTGGTTTTGAACCACCAACCTATTGGTTAACAAACCAAGGCCTACCCCATAGCACCACCAGGGTTCCTGTAACTGGAGGATAGAACTAAATTTCACTATTGATTTCCTGGTATTAATTATTAACAGATAAATTGTACCTGGGATTACATCCTGTGTGCTTGAAGGGATGTACTTTATAGATTCTCATAATCACAAAAGCTCTAAGCAAAATTATGATGAGATAAATTTAATCCAATTTAATAAGCATGTTATTTGGTAAGCACTGGGTTTAACATGGAAAAAGGTAGTAAATGCACAGTCTTTAATATAACCCCACTTGTAGTCTAGTATAGGAGAAGATAGCTAGATATTTGCATGACTGTACTATGAAACCGAATAAATAAGCCACATAGAAAAGTATTAATAAAGTTATTGTCGGGCTGAGCCCTGGTGGCGTAAGTGGTTGACTGTGGGACTGCAGCCCGAGGGCTTGGCGGTTCAAATCCAGCGGCGGCTCTCAGGAGCAGCACTGGGTAGCGCCCACGACCACCAGAGGCAGTGATGCTCCCCTCACCCCGAAAAAAAATAAAGTTATTGTCAGTATGCTATCATAGTGAATACATTAAAGTTGGACTGCTTGGTCAATAGTTATGAAGTCTTCCTGGAGAGTATT
This sequence comes from Nesogale talazaci, assembly GCA_004026705.1. Taxonomy (NCBI): domain Eukaryota; kingdom Metazoa; phylum Chordata; class Mammalia; order Afrosoricida; family Tenrecidae; genus Nesogale; species Nesogale talazaci. The sequence continues at coordinate 34,032 of PVJH01002079.1, read as the reverse complement.
TTACCTACCTATTCCAGAATCACTATTTATAAAGCAAAAGCCAGTCATCTTTTTTACTACTGTTTCCTATGCACTGGATATTTACGAAGAACTCTAGCATTGGACTGTTAGCCAACAATGTTGACAGTTGAAACCCACCAACTGCTCTGAGGAAAAATAGCTGAGACTGTCTGCGCCTGTACAGATTGAGACCCCTGTCAAGATTTGTAGGCTGCTGACTCTGACAATGGGTTTGGAGTTCAGGGCTATGAAGAACGTAGCACCATGGTGGCACTACAGATCAGTTCAGGGCTATTAAACAGACGTTGTGGGCTCAGATCTGCCCAGTGACTCTGCTCATGGGAGACCTGACTATTTGTTCCCATGAAAGTTACACCAAAGAAACATCCAAGCAACAAAGTGGAAAAGAAACTAAGCTTTAGACTTTAGAACGTTTGTGTCATTTTTAAAAGAAACAAGCGACTGCAAAAGGAAAATATCAGCAATTTTTTTGATCAAACAGACTCTAGAAATCCCTGCATGAAAGACAAGAGAGCCGCCTCCCCACCTCCCCTGGAAAACCCAAATGTCTTGCAAGGAGCTGCCTTGACTCAGAATTAAAAATGAGGCAGTAAAACAACAACATCTAATAAAAAAAGTTACATCATTTTCCTTCAAGTTATATCAATTCTTCCCCAAATTCCCATGCCATACATTTCAAGTTTTATTTTCTGAATGTAACTGAAAGATAACAGGAGTTGGAAAATTTGACCCTTCTCATAGAAATGAAGTTGTACAATCCATGCTATATATACATAGGAAAGACCAAGGCTTTCTTCCTCAAAAAATACCTTCCTCAAGGTGTTGTTTGACAACACCTTGGTGACACATTTAGACTTCTCCAGATGGAAAGCATATAAAGCAAATAGATACCTAGGGGAAGAGACAATGGGAAACTAAATACTAGCAGTTGAAACCAGGACAGGGACAGACTGTGGAATGGACCATCAGTTTCTCGTCTATAAGTTCATATTGAAGCTGAATAAAATTAAAACAAGAGCATGAGAGCCAAAATACAACTTTTTAATTGTATTTTCTCTGAATTCTGAGAAAATCTCAAGAACAGATTAACACATAGAATGCTCTAGAATGACAGTAGGATGAAGAAAGTAAAAGGTCAATGAAAATCAAGAAAGAAATAAAGATGGGTGAAAGAAGCGATGCTGACACTTACCCTTAATTCATAGAGTAACTAGGGCAAATGGAAGAAAAGAGGAAGTCAAAGAGCTAAATAGAAGGAAGATTCCAAATCACCAACTACGACAACCAAGTGTTAAAATGAACTATGTAAAGTCCCAGAATTAGAAAGCCCAAAAGGAAGAAAACACTGCACATATTTAAACCTGAAAGAAATGAAGAAAATAGTCAAGCCTTGAGTTGCAATAATAAAAGTTTATATGAGTAAAATATTATATGATGAAGGAAGTATCAAAAGAAGATGGAAAGAATACACAGAGTCACTGTGCCAAAAAGAATTAGCTGGCATTCCACCATCTCAAGAGGTAGTATTTTTCAAGAACCAACGGTACTGAAAGAAAAAGTTCAAGATGTGCTAAAAAGAGTTTAGAACAAATCTCCAGGAACTGACAGAATGCCATTGGAAATGTTTCAACACACTGATGAAGCTTTAGCAGCACACATTCATCTTTATAGAGAAATTTGGAAGCTCCCTGGCCAACTCATTAGAAGAGGTCCATATTTTTATCCACTCCAAAAAAGTATGACACACAGAATGCTGAAATGATAGAACAGTATCATTACCATCACATACAAGTAAGATGTCTTTAGAACTCATTCAACAATGGTTACATCAGCACTTTTACAGGGGGCTTCCAGAGGTTCAGGCAAGTTTTAGAAGAGGAATTGAACAAAATAAGCATTTGTGATACCATATGGATCTTGGTTGAAAGCGCAGAATACCAGAAAGATGCTTACATGTGTTCTAATGACTATCCATAGATATTTGTCTATGTGGATCATAATAAAGTAGAAGAATGGGGGTTCCATTGTGCTCAAGCAAAGCCTGTACATCGGTCAAGAGGCTGTTTTGTGAACAGAACAAGTGGATCCTGTACAGGTTAACAAGAAAGGTGTGTGTCAATGATCCATCATCTCAGCTTACTTGTTCAATCTGTGTGCTGAGCAAATAATCAGAGAATCTTGTTGATATGTAGAAGAATGTGTTGTGGACGTTTATTCACAATCTGATGTATGTCAGTAACACAAGTTTGTTTGCCGAATATGAAGCCCTTGCTAATGATTATCAAGGATTACAGACTTCAGGATAGACTACAACGCAATGTAGGCAAATATAGATCATCACAATTTGACAATAGGTAATAGCATGATAAACTGTGAAGAGATCAAAGTCAAGGATTTTGTCTCCTTGAGGTGTTGGTGGCATCGTGGTTGTAGAATGGGCTGCTAACTTCCAGGTAAGCTGTTTGAAAACATCGGATCACAGTGACTTACAGGAAAGTGTAGGACTACCTCTTTTAATTTCTGATACTGCAGGTTATCATTCTTGTACTTTGTATAAATCACAAATTTACACTCTTTACTCTTTTTATCATTCATCTGCACAATAGCACATTCTAAGTCCCCAAATCAATGTGAATTCTGTCCATCTGTGTAAAACAGTAGACAGAACTATGCTTGTAATATCCATTTATTTAATAAAACACATACTTTTGATGAAAGACTATATTTTTATCACTTTACAATTTTTAATTCATAAGCAAACACAAAACGGAAAGAGAAAAGTGACAAACCACCAGAACGTGACATGCTGTCCTTTCTTTCAGTTTTGTGTTAGGCACTCAGTTCTCACAGGTTATTTTGAGTCAATTATGCAGCTCCTGAAAGTGTTCACCGAGCTCAGGCTTATGTTAGAACGATTGCTTTAAGTTCACTGGAATTGGAAAGGGGATTTTCAAAGACGAATATACTATGTTCAGAGAAGTGAATTTGCCTGTTTCTAATCTATCAAACACAATGACCACTGTCTAAGAGTCCTACGTCTAAAAGGATGGGGGAAACGTGATGTTGTCATGGCTCCATGTTGGACTGTGGTTTCCATGGTCAGCAGTTCGGGACCATAGCCATTCTGTGGGAGAATGAACATGCTCTCTACCTCCATAAACAATTACAGTCTCTGAAACCTACAGGCATCCCTGTGAGTCAGCATTGACTCGATGGCAACCTGTCTAAGAGAACGGGATCCTATTTCTAAAATAAAAAGAGGATCAGGATGAATCACACAGACAATGAGGCTCAGATGAAAGTGAAGAATATTATGAGGATGTACCTCAAGGAGTAATATGAAAATACTATCTTAAATAGCATTTCATTGTTTGGTTAGGTATTTAAAAATATTCTAATTATATTTTAAAACTCTTTTATCATAATCAGTAAAGATCAGTCCCTGGAGAAGAATGTCATGCTTGGTAAAGCAGAGACAGTGAGAAAAAGGATGGCCCTCAAACAAATGTATTGTTATAGTGGCTGCGACAATGGTGAGGATCAGAGAGGACAAGGCAGTGTGTCTGCTATGCACGGGGTCACTCTGAATTAGAACAATAGTATATACTAGGGAGCACAGAGATGTATGAATCAGTGCAGGATCCCTCAGGGTTTCCTTTACATAAAACATTCATCTAATTTTCTGCTTCTATTCATGATCTTAGAAAAAGTTTAACTATCCATGTGCCTAATAAAGTGTCAATCCTTATGTAGTCTGTTCTTCTTCCTCATTGGATGATATTGCTTTATGTCAGGATTTTTATCTATTTGTCTATTATTTAATCTAAAAATTCTTAAAGTTCTATTTCATTTCTATTTTATTCCTGTGCTAAATAGAATACTGTATCTAAAGTCACATAAATAATCCAGAATATAAACTGAGAGGTTGTGACAAGAGCATCAGACATAATTTTAAAAGAATAGCCATTCTTCTTGTGACTTATGGGACTTTAGATTAGGTCATGCTGAAAGGACTTGATAAATTGGACAAGGAATTTTCTATAATTAGTTTTTATTTATGACAGTATTAAAAATCATGATAAATTAATATATGTTCTTCTTATCTCCTTGACAAGCTTGTTTTATAGGACTATGTTTATTTTGCAAAGCTAGGACACTTGATTGCCATTTATCAGGCTCAACAAACTGGCCAGGCAACTAGTAAATGAGTGAAAAAAGTCACTTTAATTCCACCTCTTAAATTCTGGATGAATATAGGTGGCAAATTTTAAAAAACCAAAATTTGACTCATTTTCCAGGTTAAATATTCCATTCATTCATTTATCCATCCATTCATTCATTATTGAGTCAATAAGGAATCTAACTCTGTACTCAGCATTTCTTGAGTGTCTGATATATATCAGGCAGCATAGGGAGCAAAAGAATCAATGAATAATTCCTGATCATCAATTTTATACAATCAATGAAAATCAGGTAAATAACTATTGACTTTAGGAAGAATTCAGACCAGATATTTCCATGCTAACTTTCTCCATTTACCTTGTAGTGCTATTGTAGAGAGATTAGAATCATTAATAAGGTGACTAAGAAAGGGATTTTGTACCATCTGACCCAGATATCTTTTAGGATCTTATTTCACAGTGTTGGTTTTCATTTCTCTAAAAGGGCACGTTGGCCATCTCCCAGACAATTTGGTAAACTGAAGTCCTTTCTAATTCAAGGTCTTTAACAATGTAGTTCCTCCATGGACTAGCCTCCTACAGGTTTTTAGTTTTAGACCATAATAGGTAAGGTTTTCTATCAATTTGACTGGACCAGGATTTTCAATAGTTGATAGTTATGACATAGTTAAACCCCACCACACGTACCTCCCCTGCTAATAAGAACTAACATAATAATCAGTTCCATAATAACATTACTATGAGTTGCCAATCAATTGGAACGAAGTGTCCTCAGGGATGTAGCCTACTTCCAATAAAAGTGAACATTGTGAAACACTTGCTTTTGCTGTGTCTGGAACCTAGATTTGACCAGTTCTTATGATTTGTAGGACTTGAGCCCATAGATGACCAGCTGTTCTGTGGACTTAGAAAGAATTCACATATGCATCCCTCACTGGAGCTGCTGAGATAGGATTCATTCACCTCTGTAGCCACAAGCATATTGTCTGCCTGCTGATCTTGTGTTTATCAGTGCGCATAGACAGCTACATGAGACAGAAGAAGCTTCCAGATTAATATCTGATCCAGGGACTTAGATTTTGCCCCTACTTGGAAATTGCTTGATTATACAATTGCGTTAGCCATTATCTTTATATAAATTTATATGTGTGTAAATAGTATATATGTATACAAGTAAAACATATAACAAATATGCATATTATAATAAGATATATAATATATAGTAATATAATAGTATATAATACATAAGAATGTGTGTAAGTGTGTTTCTATATTACATAAATATTATATGCGATATAATTATATAAATACATATTAATTTATATAATAAATTTCAATAAATTTACAGGTATAATTTCCTGCTTGTATAATTATGTGAATTATTATATATAATGATTCATTGGGTTTGCTTTTTACCAAACCCAATAACTTCACTGAGTTTGTTTTTTACCAAACTCAATCTAAGATAAATCCCTCATTCTACCAGTCCAAGTCATCACAATATAGATTTCCTCCAGTTCTACTTACCTATAACATTGTACATTCTATTTATAATACTTACTAACAACTTTTCTTTCATATATGTTAATTGCATATCTCTCCCACTACATTGAACAATTTTTGAGGGTGGGAATAGTTACTTTCTAGTTTTTTGTTATATTGTGAGTACCATTGGGTTGTTGAACAGATATAATAAACACTTCATGAATCTTTATAGGATATATAAATATAATTATACACTTTTTTTAGGACCAAATCAGGAAATCTAAGACAAATGATATTAAGGCAATTATATCACTGCACAAAATAAGATGTGCTTCCGAGATTCCAGCCAAAATACTTACTGGGCATTCCAGCAAGATGACATTGAATGACAAAATGTTTAGACCTCATTTCCTAGGAAAGTAGTTTCTATTTCCTGAGCTGGAAACCCAACTACCACTCTCAAATGTCCAGCCCAAAGTTTTAATGAATATTCCAATGAGATAGCATTGATTACGTGTCAAAATATTTAGTTCTTTTCTATTTGCTGATCTGGAAGTCCAGCTATGATGGCAATCACTGTGTTTCCAAAGTTCCAGACTATGAGTAAACAAAGGACCTTTGGAAGTATAACTTGTTTATAAATTGCAAATTATAATATCATCTTCTGATTTTATTGTGCTTCATTTTCATTTAATGTGATAACATCAGAATAAATTACTTTAATTCAAAATATAATTATTTTTAATGTTCTTTCTATGGTTTGAAGACTAGCACTAAATACTCTTATTGTAAAAACAAGTACAAGAAGCCAAATTGATTTCTCATGAAGTTCTATTTATATGACTTTAATGTTTACAATTTTATGGTTTCTAATGTTTATAGTGTTCTTTCAAAAAATTTTGCCTTAAACCATTTTTTCAATTTGCCATGCTATGTTTTATTAAACATTTGATAATTGGACTTCAGTGGCACATATTGTACACTCATATATTACATTTATGGTGAGAGGATAAAGTTGGACAAATATCTTAGATAATGGAGCTATGGAGAAAAAATATTATTTTTAGAATCATATATTTTTAAACTTCAATTTTTAAAAAATGAGGTCCTTAGTTCAAATATGGCCAGGGGAAGTACTAGTGCTAACAAAATCTTTAAAACAAAGTTTAGCTATTAGATGCAAATTCTTTACTAGAGAATAAAGTCTCCTCCATTTGTTTCTATTTTTACTGATAATCTGTGCACTACAAGAAAATTCTGGCTGAGCCCCGGTGGCATAGTGGTTGAATGGGGACTGTGGCCCACTGGCTTGGCAGTTCAAATCCAGCAGCAGCTCTCCAGGAGCAAAGCTGGGCCTTTCACTCCTACCAGTGGACAGTGATGCCCTCCCCTAAAAAAAAGAAAATTCTGTTAAGAGAAGAACAATTTTGGTTTACCTAGCTGCTCTTAAACTGTTGAAGATTAAGGGTATCACTTTGAAGACTATGATACATCTGACTCATATACATTATTGTGCATGTCAAAGTTGGATATTGAATTCTCAAGGTCAAAGAAGAATATGTAAATTATTATGTCGATGAAGAATGCTTAAAGTACCATGGACTGTAAGAAAACACACAAACAAATCTGTCTTGGTAGAAATGCAACCAGAATACTCATTAGAGAAGTACTTCATTTCACATACTTAGACATGTTATTAGGAGAGTCTAGTCCCTTAAGCAGAACATCATGCTTGGTGAAATTAAGAGACAATGAAAAAGTTTCAGAACAGCAAGGAGTTGGATTGACACAAGGACTACAACAACAATGGGCTCAAATTGAACAACAATTGCGAGGATAATCCAGGACGGGGAAGTGTTTAGTTCATTATACATTGTGTCACTATGAGCTTGAATCAACTTAATGGCACGTAATGCCACCAACCAACTTCACATAAGTATGATTTTAAGTAGTTATTTTTTCCTTACTTCCCCATAAAACATAAGCCCCTCATGTGGAAGGCACTAAAAATATTCTAAAGGAGAAACACGTCCACTTCGAAGCCGTTTACCTTAGGGATGTATATGGAGTAAGGTTTTCCAGACTTGTGTTTATGGATGAAACATGACTGCCTCAAAATCAAAGGAAACAGCTACAAATATGCATGGATATTGAAATGTGGAATTTACTGTTAAATTTGAAAAATTAGAAATTATTAAAAATTCAATTGAAGACATAGAACTCCATACCCTAGGCATTTGTAAGTCGAAGTGACTGGTATTAGCCATTTGAATTGAGCAATAACATAGTTTACCACCAGGAATAAGAAATACAAGTGAACTTGCTTGAGAGACATCATTGAAAAGAACATTCCAATGTCTATCTGGCAGAGCAATGACCTGTGGTCGGGTATCTATTCACCTAGGATGTCTAGTCAATCCAACCACTATTTAAATATATGCACCAACCACTAATACTAATGCAGATGATATGGAAGAATTCTACCAATTCCTTTAGTCTGAAATTGATCAACATTCAAGTAAGATCACTGATAATTATTGGATACTGGAATGGGAATTTTGGGAACAAAGAGGAAGGAATAATATTTAAAAATGGGGCCTGCCCATGATGCCCAAAACAAAGCAAAGCAAAAAAAGAAAATGGGGCCTTCATGAGAGAAATAATTCTGAGATAAAACATAACAGGATTTTAAAGACAAAAGATTTTCCATTGCTAATCTCTTTTGTCAACAACATAAATGGCTACTATACATATGACTCATATCAGATGGAATACATAGAAATAAAATGAGTTACGTCTCTGGAAAGAGACAAGAGAGAAGGTCAAGATCATCAGTCAGAACTAAACCAGGGGCCAACTGCTTAGCAAGCCCTCAATAGTTTATATGTGAGTTCAGGTTGAAGCTGAATACACCTTTTGTATAGTTCATACAGCCAAAATAAGACCTTAAACATATCCCATCTCATTGTACAGAATATATCATGAACAGATATGAAATACTACACATAATGATAGTAGAGTCAAGAAGTTGTGAGATGAACATCAGATATGAAGAAAAACATTTCAAAGATAGGAATTACAGAAAAGACCAAAGTGAACATAGAAGGAACCAAATTTTCACTCAATTACAGAATAAGTAGGGCAAATTGGAGAACTAATAAAGAAAAAAGATCTGACCAGAAAATTTCAAAGGGCATATTGAGAAAGTAAAATAAAATATTATGTTGAAATGTGCAAATATCTATTGTTAGAGAACCAAAAAGAGGGACTATATTCACACATCGACAGAACTGAAAAACAAATTAAAACCTTGCATTATACTATTAAATATTCTATGGGCAAAATATTGAATGATGCAGGAAGAATCAAAAGAAGATAACCAAAATTCACAGTCGCAGGACCAAAAAGAACAAGTTGGTATTCAACCATTTCAAGAAGTAGCTTATGAACCAGAATAAATGGTTCTGAAGGAAGAAGCCCAAGCTGCACAGAGGCATTAAGCAAAAACAAATCTTAGGAAGTGATGGGGTATCAATTGAAATGTTTCAACAAACTGATGAGGCACTGAAAACACTCACTACCCTGGTATTATCAGTCTCCTCAAATGAAAATTGGACATTGACTATAGAAGACCAAAGAAGAAACAAAGCATTTGAATTACTGTGCTGGCTAAGAATATTGAAAGTACTATGGACTGCCAAAAGAATAAGAATTGGCCTTGTAATTAGTAGAGTCAAAATTCTCTTTAAAGGCAAGCATGGCGAGACTCCATCTAGTGTACTTTGGGTATTTTGTCCAGAGAGACCAGTATCCACCTGACGACTTGGTAGAGGGACAGGGAAAAAGAGGAGGACCTAGGGTAAGATTGATTGACACAGTGGTGGTAGCAATGAGCTCAAACATGAAAACCAGTGTGCAGTTGGCACAATGATTTGTTCTGTTCTATATCATTTCAATAACTCAGAATCAATTTGATGGCACCACACAGCTATAAGCATATATATGCACACACATATGTATTTATACATATATATAATGGTATTTGATTATTAGAATGACCAAATGGTAGAGAATATATTATTCACAGACATTAGATATTAAATTAATTTGCTGAACTATTAGTACAGGGAATATTTGAAAATTTCCCTATGGTGTTTATTGAATATAATAAATATCCTAGTTATTTTCCATGGGATAAGGGAAAGATCATTTTATTGCAATTGAAATTTTTTCACAACTCAGCACAAGTATAAATTTATGTAAATGAGATTAGATATCCCAAATCCCTCTGAAATTGTGGAAGAGAAATTTCCTAGACCTTCTTTATGTCACTGTGCAACTCTTCCCACTTATAAACAGTTTGTTCATTCATTCACTTATTTCTACTATAAAATATATTAATCAACAAGCATCCAGCTCTTTGTCATAAAGTCAATTCTGACCTGTGATGATCCCAGGCATTATAGAGCACAAGTGACTTCTATAGGATATTAGTGGTTGTAACCTTTATGAAAGCAAATTGCTAGGCATTTCTTCCAGTATTATTTGGTGAATTTGAATTGTCAAATCTATGGATAGTAGTCTAGTGCCAACTGTATTGTTGTTGACTCCTACACACCTGCTCTGATCCCGAGTGTCCCCATGCAAATCACAATGAAAATTCCCCATTCTCCACCACTCGCATGGTGTTCCCCAATTTGTGGACACACCTTCCTCAAGAAGGTCTCTCTCTCTCTCTCTCTCTCTCTCTCTCTCTCACACACACACACACACACACACACACACTGCCTTCTCTATTATCAAACTCAGTGTACTTCTCCAGGGACTGTTTTTTTTTTCCTGAGAAAATGTTCAAAAGATGTAAGACAAAGCCCCACAATTCTTTCCTCTAAGAAGTACTCTGTCCACACTTCTTCCAAGACACAGTGGTTTGTTTGTCTTTTAGCAATCCATGGTATTTTCAATACTCCAATCCAGCACCATACTCAAATGCTTTGATTCGTCATATCTTTCCTTATTCAATGTTCAAATTGCGCATGCAGATGAGAAGATTGACAAGACCATGGCTTGGATCCTGAAAGTTTCACCCTTGTTTTTCAGTATGATGACATAGTTTCATGCAGATATATCTAATTCAATACGTCCTTTCACCTCTTTACTGCTGCTTCCACGAATGTTGATTGTGAATTCAAGCAAGATGAAATCTTGGACAACATAAATTTTTTCTCTGTTGCCTATAATGTTACCTATTGATTCAGTTGTGAGGACTTGGGTCTTCTTTGCAATGAGTTGTAATGCACAACGAAGGTTGCAATTTTCGACCTCGGTTAGCAAGTGCTTCAAGTCCTCCTCAATTTCTGCAAGTAAGGTTTGCCATGCGCATGTCATTAGTTGTTAATAGGACCTTTTGCAATCATGATAGCACTTTCTTCTCATATAATTAATCGTCACTCATTGTTTGCTCAGCATAAAGAATGAATATGTATGCTAAGAGGATACAACTCTGTCATACACCTTTCCTGATTTCCAGTCTTTATTCTCTTGCTCGGTTCTCAAAACTCCTTCCAGTCAAAGTACTTCTGTAACCATTGTTGGATAATTTTTAGCAAAATTTAGTGGTGGATGATTTATATGATATTAGATGATATAGCTCTGTAGTTTGAGTTTTCTGTGGGGTCTCTTTTTATTGGAATGTGTATGAATCTGGCTCTTGTCCGGTCAGTTGACTCTTGAGCTGTCTTCTAAAACCCAGCATAGAGGAGTGAGTGCTTCGAATGCATTATAAGCTTGTGGAAACATTAAAATTGGTATTGCATCAATTCCTGGATCTTTGATTTTGGCTGATACTTTCAATGCAGTTTGAACTTTCTTTTTAGTACCATTTGTTCTTTCCCATATGCTACCTCTCAGAATAGTAGAATGCAAATTAGTTTTTTAATACAATCTGTGTATTCATGTCATCTTCTTTTGATAATTCCTGAATCATTCAGTTTGTCCATGGAATTGTTCGATATTGCAACTCAAGTCTGGAATTTTTTTCTTAAGTTCTTTCAGTTTAAGATATGCTAAATGTGATCTTTGCACATCTCAGGCTTTCTTACACAAGATCTTTGCACATGTCATTACAATATGTCACTTTGTCTTCTGAGCTGCCATTTGAAAATTTCTAGTAAGCTCGTGGGACTTCATTGTTTCTTCCATTTGCTTCAGTTGCTCTACAAGTAAGAACAAGTTTCTTCTGATATCCCCTCTGACAGATACATTTTCTTTCTTTTGCAAACTTTTTGATTTCTACAGGAATGATATGCTTAATGTCCTCCCACATCTCATCAGGTCTTTTCTCTCATTATGCTAATGTGTGCTAATGTGTCTGGCACCTTGTCTGACAATAGTCTACTATTGTTCATTAGGTCTCAATATCTGACGATGTTTCAAAGCTATGCTTATGTTTTTCAGGGTCTATTTCCTCCATTTCCTGGTCTTGGTGAGGAAGCTCTGCTGAAACCTGTTCACTTTGGGGGAGCCTGCTGACATTTGAAATACCAATGTTACAGCTTCCAGCAACACAGCAACACACAAGTCTCCATGGTAAGACAAACTGATAAATGAGTAGTGGAGTGAAAAGGTGCCAGGGAGACAGTCAGGTCTTCTCAACCAAAATTAAAAGAATGAGAGGGTTTTCTGGGATCACAATGCTTTATGCTAGGTTTTCAGAATTGTTGTTAGTTGCTGTTATGTTGAATTGATTTTTAACTCCTGGTGAAATCAATTTGCAGAGTTGAACTACTCCATAGTTTTCATGGCTGTGAACTTGCAGAGAAACTGGTGGCCCAGAGTGTCTTTCAAGGGACCTCTCTGAGTAAACCAACCTTTTGAATAATAGTTGAAATTTAATTATTTGCCCTACCTGGAGACTCATCTCAAATAATTAATAGAAGTGATCCAGAAAAAATAATGGGAAAGATAGAATATAAACATGAATCTATATGCAGAAAACCAAAGAAAAACAAAAGACTATACTGCTTTCAAAGAAGTCTGATGATTTGTTTCCTGTAAGAGTAATGGAAGTTTGTCAAAGGCTAGCAGGAGACAACACTACACACACCTGGAGTTCCTAATGTGTTTTTTGTGTGAGGGAAGAAGTCTAAGCATTACGACAGACACTCCAAAGATGAGTTGAAATTTTCAACCACGGGAATGACACAATCATAGTTAGCTGTTATAGCACTGACTCTGACAGCACTGTGGAGATTAGATTTGATAAGCTTCATATAAGCTTTATGAGAATGCCTAAGCCAAGTCTGTGTTGATCAAGACAAAAATAACAATAAGAACAATTAAGCATGGACTATGTGTTGATTGTGTAAATGTGCATTTACTCATTCAGTCCTATTCCCTATAAATTAGACATAGCCAGTGCATTCACCTAAAAGATGACATTTTAGACAACAAAGAATAGTAAGTAGCACATCATGACATATTTAGTAAGCAACAGTGGTGGGACTTGACCTCACGTCTGTCCAGCAAGACATTTTATCATGATATTCTAGGATTAAAGTCACATTTTGCAAGGTGATACTTTAAATAGATAAAGGAACTTTGCAAGGGGACTTGAAAAAAATCTTGGAAAGTTTCCATTATCTTTCAATTTCATTATTTCATTAACTGTTTAATCCCCTTGCTAAACAAAATTTCATTTTTATCCCAGATGTCATAGATTAGAATCTACTTTAAAACTACTTCATCTGAGGGGGGCACCACTGCCCTTTGGTGGTTGTGGGAGCTACCCAGCACTGCTCCTGAGAGCCACCGCTGGATTTGAACCACCAAGCCCACGGGCTGCAGTCCCGCACTCAACCACTTACACCATCAGTGCTCAGCCCCCTAAAACTACTTTAAAAGAAACATGCATATATCCAAAGGATCTATAAAAATCAAATGGGGAACTTGTAAGAATGCAAATATTTGATAGGAGTATCAATAAAGTGGTTCTAATTTCTAAAAAGAACACTATATACGTGTGTATGTGATATGTATCTTGTATAGAGCCACTCTGAAAAATAGCATCCCTGAAATATTGCACAGCCCTTTGTCATCCTCACAATTGTTTAATGGCTGAGCCCATAGATGCACCCACCATGTCAATCTATATTGTTGAGAGACTTCCACTGTTCCACTGCCCATCCACTTTACCAAACACGATGTTCTCCGGGGACTGGTCTCTCCTGACAGCACGTCCAAAATATGTAAAACAATGTTTTGCCTTTTTTGCCTCTGAGGAGAACTCTGACCATATTTCTTCCAAGACAGATCAGATTTCCCTTTGAGCTGTCCATGGTATTTTCAGTATTCTTCTTGACCTCCACAATACAAATGCATCAATTCTTCTATAATATATGTGGCAGTCATGTGCTTATGTTAATTTTTTGATTGAAATGTAGGAGTGGAGTCTAGCCTGTTAATCTGGAGATAGCCATTGAGTAGCCAATAAGGCCTCTATGTAGGCATGGCTTTCTTCAGAGACTTCTGGGAAATCTCGCAATATTTCCCTCATGAAGTTGGGAAGCTATCTTCTCCAGTTGTTAGGAGTTAGTCTCAGAGATGATTAATCACAGAAAAGACAAGATGCAGCCTCCGAGAAGTTGGAGGAGCCAGCAGGGAGACCACACGGCTTTGCCCTGATGGAGCCAGACCTCTGAGGCTGGAACAACATGCTGTTGATGGACCCTGAGCCCTGGAAGTGAGGAGCTATGGGGAGACCCCTGCCAGCACCAGAATTCTGTACTCACTGACCTGTGACTTTGTGAGTCAGAAGGAGACTTTGTAGACTGATGTTGGGCATATGGGTTGATAATGGACTTATGACTTTGAACTGGACTGGATTGGGATGCCTTCTTAGTGTCACATTCCTTTTGTATATAAACCCTTTCCTTATATCTATGTGCATGTATATGAAATTTGTTCCTCCAGTCTACCCGAACTAACATAATATATCTTATTCAATGTCCAACTTTCACATGCACAAAATACAATAGAGAACAGCATGGCTTACAGTTAGGTGGTCTTTAGTCCTTAAAGTAACATTCTTGTTCTTCTAAAAAAAAGTTATATGCAACAGATTTACTTAATGTTATATGTCATCTGATCTCTCGACTGCTTCTTATATGAGTACTTTTTTTAGAACCAACCAAGATGAAATTTTGGATGAATTCAGCCTTTTCTCTATTTCTCATAATGTTACCAATGGGTCAGTTGTGAGGATATTTTTCTTCCTTGAATTGAGTTGAAATCCATACTGAAAACTACAACCCTTGGTCTTTATGAGCCAATGCTTCAAGTCCTCCACACCCTCAGCAAGGCAATGGCATCTAAAATCACAGGCTGCTAATAAGCCTTCCCGCAATCATGATGCCTCATTCTTCTTCATATATTCCAGTTTATCTCAACATACAGATTCAACACGTATGGTGAGAGGATAAAATCCTGACACACATCTTTCCTGGATTTTAAGTCATGCAGTATTTCCTTGTTCTGGTAATACAAACGCCTCTTGATTCATATGCAATTTCCTCATGAACCCAATGAAGTGTTCTAGAATCCCATTCTTCTCGCCTGTCCAAGGTTTACAATAGTCCACCGTCAAATACTTCTGCATAGTCAAGGAAACACAGGTAACTATATATATATGTATGTATGTATGTATGTATATGTGTGTATATATTATTCTCTGTTTTAAGTTAAGATCCATATGATATCTGCAATGATCTCCCTTATTCCGTGTTCTCTTCTGAATCTGGCCTGAATTTTTGGCAGTTCCCTGTCAATACACTGCTGCAACCATTATTGGATAACTTAAGCAAACATTTATGTATGTGTAATATCAATATAGCATTCTATAGTTTGAGAATGCTTTGGGGTCACCTTTTTGTGGGTTGGACAAGAATATTGAACTCTTTTAGTGTACTGGCCAAGTAGCTGTGTTCGAAATGTTTGTGTGTGTGTTTAAAATACCTCTCACCCATCTGTTAGCTTGTCATACTATGGTGACTATTATACTGTTATGATTCTGGGAGTTAGATCATGGACACTACAAATACCAACAAGGTGACACACTTTGAACAATTTTTATCAATGTCTATATTAAGACTAGAAAGAAAGGACAGGCAGTCATAATAGATCATTGCCTAATTTTGTTGGTTTGGGCACACCATCAAGAGGGGCCAATCACTGGAAGATGATATGTATGGTGAAGCAGAAGACCCAGAAATGCTTGGGAGCCCCTCAGTGAGACGAATTGGCACAGCAGTCACAATGATAAGTTCATGCAGATAATTGTGATGATTTTGCATAATTTGCTAATTTATGCTATGTTCTATATAAGATTAATGGCAGCTATCAAATTCATCTCTCGCTTTCTCTACACACACATACACTCACACATTCTCTCTTTCACACACACATGCATGATCAGTAATTGAAATTAAGCTTAAATTTTGTAAACTTTGATAACTGAGCATATAAAAACAGTTAAAATACAGTCCCCATCACTCGGTCTACTTATAGAGTTGAAGTACTTCTAAAAAGTCAGAAGAAGAAAACTGGAGTATAGCTAGGAATAAAGAAAGTAAAGACCCAACTGAATCGCATACATAATAGACCTACTGTGGTCAATAATAGTAGATTGAGAGCACCACTAGACTTTTGTTATTAAATTACTTGGGACTCTACAGAAATACTAAATTTAACACAATACAAAATGGATATACCTTAAAAATGAATAGCAATTTTAATCATTTTATCCTTGGAACAGCTGGTAAGTATAAGGACGAGAAAAAGGGCTTAATAATTTGGAATTTGGATTGTATCATGTGTGATCCTTCAGAACGCTTGCTGGGGTGTCAATAGTAATAAAGAGAATTAGAAAAGAAAGACTGCTACTCATCCTGAATGGCACACCATCCCATGTAGAGAAGATGAAGTCAGATGGTGTATTTTTCACATGCTACTCTTACAAACAAGATTCTGGAGGTGAGAAAAGAAGTTGCAGGTCTTATTCAGAATGGAAAGCTGTGGCAGTCACCTGCTTATGCTAATTCTATGATTGAGATGTAGTGATGGAATCTAGCCTGTTAATCTGGACATAGCCATTGAGCAGCCAATGAGGCCTCTGTGTGGGCGTGGCTTTCTCCTGATATGTCTGAGAAATCTTGTGATATTTCCCTCGTGGAGATGAGAAGCTATCTTCCCCAGTTGTTGGGAGTTAGTCTGAGAGACGATGAGTCATGGACAAGACAAAATGGCAGCATCCGAGAAGCTAGAGGAGCCAGCGGAGAGACGACACGGCTTTGCCCTGATGGAGCCAGACCTCTGAAGCTGGGGCGGCCACATGGAGACCACTGCCAGTGATGAGTTGCTTCTGCTGTTGATGGACCCTGAGCTCTGGAAGTGAGGAGTCATGTGAAGACCCCTGGCAGTGCCGGAATTCTGCACTCACTGACCTGTGACTTCATGAGTCAGAAGGAGACTTTATAGACTGATTTTGGGGATATGATTTAATATGGGACTTATGACTTTGAACTGGACTGGGCTGGGATATATGCTTAATGTCCTGTTCCTCTTGTATATAAACCTTTTCCTTATATCCATATGTCTGTCTATGAAATTTGTTCCTCTAGTCTACCCAGACTAACACAAAAGCTAATAAAGGTAAGTACTTTCATTTCTGGAGAGATGACCATTTCTAAGGTGGGTGAGGTATATAAGGTACTTCACAGCACTGCTTTGTTCTATACTAGGAGGGCACACCACGTGCACCGCCCACATCTATATCATGGCATCTAGGTACTGCAGAGATTAGCCCCCAGCACATGTTGGGATGGGCAGGTAGAAAATATTTTCTAGGGGGAGGCATCCCTGCCTTCTGGTGGTCATGGGAGCTACCCAGCCTTGCTCCTGGAGAGCTGCTGCTGGATTTGAACTGCCAAGCCCATGGGTCACAGTCTCACACACAACCACTACGCCACCGGGGCTCAGCCCAGTAGAAAACATTTTACAAGACTGTAAATCCAATTTAGAATCCTTAGGTGAGACACTTAGAAAAGTTTCAAATATTCAAATATTTCAAATGTTTTACTATAAAAAGAATTTCACAGATATATTTAGACTTGTCCTTAATATAAGTTGTTATTAGTCTGATTAGGGGCCCAATTAAACAAATGAAAATAACATGAATAAAAAATAAAGAAAAGGACATGAATAGTAACTTTACTAGTCTACTAATTGCTGAAACAACAATCACTAGTCATTAAGTGATAATAATGGAACAGCAGAGTTGGTGGCAACAAGGGATTGACTTATGTAATACCTCCACTGTTCTGATTATTAAATAAAACAATTATGGTATATTTGGTTTGGATGCTCTCTAGAGAGAAGGCAAATAACAGAGCATTAGATTTAGCATTTTTATAAGGTAATGGCTATGGCTCTGAAGACTTTTATGATATGATACTATTAACAATTTATTGTTATTTTCCAAAGCAACCAAAGATAAAAAGAGATCAGGAATAGATTCAAACCATTGACAAGTTTTTAAGTAGGTATGAGTTACCTACCACAAATACAAGAAAAAAATGTAAGAGATCTTGAGAGAGGTATGGACCTCCAAAGACAGGATAGATACAAAAGCAGCGTAATCCTGCTTTGTGTTTATGTGGCTTCCAGCATATTATCTACTAAGAGCAGAAGACATAAGACTGATTAGATATAGAAAACAAGTGACAAGGAACTGTGTGGAATGACTTACACAGCAGTATGTAGAGAGTGATGATAGTCAAGGTGAAATAGAGGGTTTGAGGCAGCATAACCAGTATATGTCTCTATGGAGAGTGATGGATTTATCAATTACCTGGAGGTCTGTGAATTGTATAAAGAGAGACATTCATTGTGTGCTATATAACAGTTGTGGTTTTGGAGATCAGTTATTTCAAACAGAATAAAAACCAGATACACTGACTTGATTTGGCAATATGTGTTTGATGAAGTTGCTACAGAGAAGATCCAGAGTTTTCTTGTAGTGTGGAATGCTTAGTTAAAAAGTACAAGACACTTTCTTTTTTCTTTCATCTTTTAAAGTTTTTAACGAAAAAGGGAGAAAGAAAGATAGGACATAAAAGAGATCAAAATGTCTCCTGGTTGATTTATGACAAGTAGAATGAAAACAAACCAGAAAATGAAATGAAATGCTATATAAAGAAATAGGTACTGACTTCAGACAACTTGAATTTGTAGTGGAAATACAGACAATTTTCCAAGACCTGAGTCCAAATGGTAAGACAATCAGGCTACTCCCAGTGTCAAGAAGTCTAGGGTAGCATATTTGTCTTCCGCGTGCAGACCTACTTCTAACTCTATACTTCCTATTGTCTGAAGCTGTACATCCCAGGTGACCTTCAATGCTACACCTATGCTATGGTGGTACCATAGACTGAGGACATGGATTGGGAAATGCTTCAGAGACATAGTTCATCACTGATACATAGGAGCATAGTGGCTGATGGAAAGAAGAAAAGAGGCAACAATCACAGATATGAATCATATCGCTTCATGAGTAGAATAATGAAATAGACATATCAAACTCAGTGTAGCACACACTGTCAGTGTCTTGTACTTATCCATAAGTCACTAGAGTTCTCAGAAGGTTTCATCTCCTTAAAAAGTTACACCTTACGTGTTCACATCTCACCTTCCTGCTTCCCTGGAAGGAAGCATTTCCTGAAGCTGTGGAGCTGTTACTGCATCCATGAGGTGGCTCTTCAGTACCGTGGAGTCAGTTCTTAATCACAGCGACCTGACCACAGAAGCAACAGCACCCAGTTTACAGCAGGACACACCACAGAGTGACATGGTAAGGAATCTAGGCAATTTGAAAAGAAAGGGATCCGAGCAGAGAAGCCATAATCCCAGCCTCTCCTTTCTGTGGGCTGAGTCATCTGATTGCCCACATTTTCTCAGTGTTCACAGGGCAGCCTCGTCATGTAAGTACCTTGCATTAGCTTTTTTTCTTTCTTCATCTCACGTTCCTGATTCCTCACAGGAAAATCCCAATCCCACTTTCCAGCTAAGCTCCCCACAGACAATCCTTGCATTAGAGTTTGCATTTTGAAAAAACCCAAAGGTAAAAACTTTTAACTCATTATCTGCATAGCTATCTTCAATAAAACAACTGGAAATGTTACGGGGGGTGAGGTAGGGGAGGGTGATGTTCCTTATGAAGAATGATTACTGTGGGTTTAGATATGTTATCCAAATGTCCCTAAACCTAACAATGTTGTTACATTAAGACCTGAAGCCTGATACTAAACATTGCCAGCTCTGCATTCTTCTAAAATCCTTATTGATTAGTTAGGTGGAGGATAGTCAAACATGTCAATCAAGTCACAGACTGATGCTGTCTCCTTGAGAGCAAGGCCTTCTCAAAAGGTCAACCTCTTCCTCTCCTCATTCACCTTCCTGACTACTGGAATTGGGTCAAGGACCCTGAGAGTTTCCAGTGACCTACTATGTTTCTACCAAGCTTGGATTTACATGACTGTGCCCTAGCTGCTTCAATCATCCTGGAGTCTATGCCCTCGCATGCGGCAGAGTGAGTCTGGAGAAGGACCTGCGGACTATTTCTGGGCTTATAGCCTTGACTTGAAGATGAATGGGATGTATTCTTAATATATAGTTACTTTTTATATAGAGTTCTTTGTTATACATATATGAGCATCATTGGATTTATTTGTCTAGCCGACCTAGCATAACAGTACTGTTTTTGAAAATCTAAAACTCATGTCTTATGTTTGCCTCCAAACAGTGGTTTCACCATTTGAAGGTTCTGCTTTTACTTCTTCCCTGACTTCCACTGCAGATCCTGCCTATGTTTTATCACTGATTCTCACAGAAGATGCTGCCTTGCTTGGCACCTCTTGAACCTAAGAAGTTAATGTTTTCCTCCTTAATTGTCTTCATTGTGGAGTATGCAAAATGATTTATCTGGTTCTAACTGGATTAGGAAATAATTGTCAATATAATTCTGTCCAATACATGCTTCTTTCTTTCTAACTCCACAAGAAGCAGAACTATCACAGCATCTGAAATGAAAAAATATTTCCACACCAATAGTTACATTAAATCCCCAAACATTGAGGCCATTGTACCAAGGTTTCTGAATTGCCAATACTGAATTTTTTATATATTTAGAAAAGCACCCATATCCCTCTTGCTTGTTTAGACGGTGACATCCCTATACTTACAATCCACCATGCATATGCACCAATACATACATGTAATTCAAATATGCATATATCTGCAAGCCATGTACACATGCATATGCCCACACAAGCACAAATACACTCCTACAGAGGGAAATATTATTCAATGTTTTCTTCTACAGGAGTGTTATTATGATTGCTTACTTGTTGTTCTTCGTGAGGTTTTTCAATATCCCAAATTAATGGACATGAATATTTCCCTGAGGCAAGTAGTGTTACATATATCAATAACACATCTATATCAAAGTTTTGCCACTGAATGCTTCCTTTAAAATAATAAGGAAAATATTAAGCTTGGGAGGGAGGCCATGAGGGGGATAAAAAGGAGAAGTGGTGAGAGTAATATATGGGAAATGCTTAAATAAACGGTGGACTTATGTAATCTGTACACTCCTAAAATGTATTTTTAAATAATGCATAAAGAGAGTCTAGAAGAAGAAGGAATGCTTGCTATAATTTAAAATACATAAATGGTAAACATAAATGAAGATCATTAAAAACAAGTCTGCAAGAACCAAAATATGACCTTGATTCTGTCCTTCCTGAATTTCAAGAATACCTCTTACACAGATTTACTGGATTGAAATATAATGACAGAAAACTTGATGAGCTGTGGTAATGGTGTTTCATGAACAAGTCTCCAGGAATTAATGGAATATCAATTGAAATGTTTCAACAAGTAGATGAGGCACAAGAAGCACTCAATAGCCAAGACTAGGAAAGTTAGAAGGCAGCTATTTGGCCATCTAACTAGAAGAGATCCATATTGGTGCAAAGATGAGCCCATGCTCATACTAGAGTAATATCATTAATATCTCATAGAACTGCAGTTATGCTTAATATCATCCAACAATTGCTACAGTAGTATATTGACAGAAATTTCCAGAAGATCAGGCCAGATTCAGAAGAGCTATTGTAAAAAGAAATATCATTGGAGATAACAGATAGGTCTTGGTTGAAAGCAGAGAATAATACCAGAATGATGTTTACTTGTGTTCTGTTCACTGTGCCAAGGCATTTAACTATGTGGATCATAACAATGGATAGCTTTGAGAAGAATGGGAAGTTCATAGGTACTTATATGGGAATCATACATGTATTAAGAGGCAGTTGCGTGAACAGAACTAGGGAACACTTCATCGTTCAAAATCAGGAAAGTTATGCCACAGGGTTGTATCGCTCTTCTTGTACTGTATGCTGAAAAAGTCATCTAAGAACCTGGATTATATGAGGAAGAATAATGCATGACGATTGGAGAAATGGCTTAGCACTCCCCTGGAATATGTAAATGACATTATATTGCTTGCTGAAAGTGAGGGGGGTTGAAAACACTCATTAATGAAGATTAAGGTTTGTAGCATCCCATATGAATTGCAACACAAGGTCCAAAATACCAAAATCCTCCCAATTGAACCAATAGGTAAGATCATGCCAAACAGAAAAAAGATTGAAGCTGTCAGGGACTTCATCTCACTTGGCTCCAAAATCAATGCTTATGTAAGCAGCAATTTAGAAATCAAACGATATTTCTCATTAAGTAAATAAGCTGCAAAAACCTCTTTAGAGTATTGGTGGGGGCCATCACTGCCCTCTGGTGGTCGTGGGAGCTACCCAGTGCTGCTCCTGAGAGCCGTCGCTGTATTTGAACCACCAAGCCCGCAGGCTGCAGTCCCACACTCAACCACTTACACCACCAGGGCTCAGCCCTCTTTAGAGTATTAAAGAGCAATGGTGTTACTTTGAGGACTCAGGTGCACCTGACCCCCCAAAGCTCACTGCCATCAAGTTTATGCTGATTCCTGGTGAGCCCATGTATGTTTTCCAGAACGTAACTGTTTATGGGAGTAGAGAGTCCAGTCTTTCTCCTGGTGCTGCCGAGGGTTTGAAACTGCTAGCTAGGGATCACAGTCCCAGGTATCTCCTCTACTTCCACTACATGACTGCCATGCCTGACCTAGGCTCTAGTATGTTCAGTTGCCTTCCATGCATGTGAAAGTTGCAATTGCATAAGAAAAAACAAAGAAGAATCCATTTGAATTGTGATGCTGGAGAAAAATATTGAAAGTACTGTGGACTGCCAAAATGACAAACTAATCTATCTTGGAAGCTGTTGGGTCAGAACATTCAAGGATGGCCAGGCTTTGTCTTAAGAAATTTGACCATCTTTTCAGGAAGAACATGTCTCTAGAGAAGGACATTATGCTTAGAGCATCTGGCGGTCTCAAAGGATTGGCGATAAACAAGTGGTCTTCTAGCTGAGAAGCAACAAAGCCTATATAGAAGAAGTACAGCATCCTGGGTGATCACGAGGTGTTCAGAGGATCAGCTATCAGTCATCAAAGAACAAAAAAAAATCATTTCATTGTGAATGAGATGGAGTTCAGAGTGGGAATCCAAATCCCATCTGCAGGCAACTGAACATTCCTTCCCAGAAGCCTTGGGGAGGGGATGAGACAGTCAGGGTTCAGTGTAGCAATGACGAAACATACGATGTTCCTCTAATTCTTAAATGTTTCCCTTCCCCCACCCTCACTATAACGATCCCAGTTCTACCTTTAAACCCGAATGGACCGGAACATGTACACTGGTACCAGATAGGAACTGGAAACACAGGGAATCCAAAACAGAAGAACTCCTTGGAATAGTGGTGAGAAAGGTGATATTGGGAGGGTGGAGGGAAGGTCGAGTAGGAAAGGAAAAGAGACTGCAAGAAACTACACCCCTTGGGACAGATAGCAGAGAACTGGGTGAAGGGAGACATCATAAGCTATAAGGTATGACAATAATTAATAATAATTTATTAATAATAATTATAATAATAATTTATAAATTATCAAGGGTTCATGGGGAGGGGGGAAGAGGCAGCAGGAAGTGAGGTGAAAATGAAGAGCAGATACTGGAGTCTTATGTAGAAAGCCAGTGTTTTGAGAACAATGAGGGAAACGAATGTACAAAATTGCTTGCCACAATGCATGGATGTGTGGATTGTGAGGAGTTGTATGAGTCCTCCAAAATGATTTTAGAAAATTTTAAATACAGTCTAATGCATTTTTTCAAAAACAACTTATAAGAGTAGCTGTTATTGCAAAACATAAACACTTATAGCTAATAAATGTTAACTTCCTTTAAAAAAAGGAGAGGGGCAGGCAAAAAGGGGAAGACCCTGTAGGGGACGAGTTAACACAGTGGCGCTTCAATGCACTCAGCCACAGAGGGGTGTGGGGGGCTGTGGCAGGACTAGACTGTATTTCCTTCTGTTATGCATGAGGCCCTGATGGGTTGGGATGCCTTGTACCCAGCTAGTACCCACAATAACAACTAACTTAAATATGCATATAAATGTGTATATATGTAGCATTTACATTTATACCATATATACTCACGTATAGATATTTATTAGATATCGTAGAATTTAAACTTGATCATATATCCAAAATAAAGACCAAACATAGAATTTAAGATTTAAAATGTTATTAGTTTCCAGTCCTTTTCTTTTATAAGCCAAGTTTAATAGAGAGAGAGAGAAAGTATAAATACACAATAAAAATCATCAAAAATCTTATGGAAAAATCTGTTCTCTTTTAGTTTAACTTGTCAATAAGCATTGTGAAGCATCTACACAGTTTATATCATATATACTGTCTATATTTATATATAGGCATACAGAATACATATCTATGTACATTATGTGTCATGTGAATACATATTTGTTCTTAACATATATACAAATTTGACATCATGTTGTATCTCTGTCTACATACAGCATACTCTCAAGCACTGGTCCCCATTTCCCCTTTTCTGTTGTTTGTTTGTTTAAGTACAGTATTTCATTTCATTCAAAGACCATTAAGAAAGATTTTTAATCATACTACATGATGTAAATGAAAACTCACTGCCATCAAATTGATTCCAGCTCAGAGGGACCCAGAAGGCAGGGGAGAACTGACCCTGTGGGTACATGAGTACGATGCTTAATCTATTCCCCTTGGAGCAGTTAATACTTGAAAATTACTGACCCTGTGGTCAGCAGCCAAACCATAACCACTATGCTTCCAAGGCTCCTGCAGTATAACTAGATTCTAAGGAAGAGATACCTAGCTCTTCCCCACATTGTCACCACGGGATCAAAGTAAGTCAAATAGAATGATTTACATTTTCAGTCTTCAACAATGTTGCTCCTCCGTCAGCTTCCAAAATAGTAAAGACTGAGGCACAATGAGGGTCTCTCCTCACAAGAGGTAGTGAGTCTCAAGACAGGTGTTCAGTCTCCTTGTTTCTTTAGAATTGGACTGAATTCAGAGATATGTATATGCATGTGGTAAGAGAGATTTCCTTCAATAAACGTTTAAAGACAATTGATTATGGTCCAGCAATGACCATAGAAAAATTTAGTTTACATAGTGCTCTCTGAATGCTTCAAATAAACACATAGGCCAGATCCCAGTGGGAACTACAATGAGAAGCAGGGGAAGCTCTAAGTGTGAGTCTCATCAGAACAAAATAAAGAATGATCCCTCGTCCACTTTCTGACAGATCAGTAATACAAATTGATCATTCAAATAAAGGGGCAAGGGGCATGAAAGCAAGAGAAATGAGAAGGCCAAAAACAACAGAGCTTCCCTAGAGGTAAGTCAAATATTTTTTTTCCAACACATAAGAGCAATTAAAATGCGTTTCTTTGTTGTTTGTAGTTGTGAGATGAATTCTATCAAATTGCCCTCCAGACATCTTGGAAATGGCCTTGGATGTTGTAAAGAACATAGAATATGTTAATTCTTGATGAAGAGAACATTTCTCCTAAGGGGACTGAAGAACTATCAACACAAACACCCGTGACAGTGCTGGGTGGGCCCCACCTTGAGTACTGATGGTTGGCTCACTGTCATTGTCGTGTTCTGTGGAAGTCTAATTTTGAGCCCTGTGGCACTTACTTTTCCAAAACATCTCTATAATTTTCCTTCTTAGAGTTTCTGACTTATAAAGGATTTTTCAGAAATGATGTCACTCTCTTACAAGAAAGCAGATGTTCCACAATAAAAGAAAATTGTTCCCCAATTTACATTTCCGTGAGATTTCTTATATATTTTTGGCTATGTTTTGCAGCACACATAAATCAAAGCCAGACCCATTTAAAGTTCACATTAAGAAGAACTTGGTGCCCAGGAAACATTGAATTGAAAAACAATGCTCTGATATTACATTTAAAATGAGTTACTGGTTGCCGTGCCTTTTTTTTCTACCTTTTATTAGAACACTGAGAAATTCTGGTTACAGAAATGCATTATATCACACCTGAAAATATGATATCCCTGTGGATTAGGGGGAGGTGGAAAAGGTTCCTTCCAGTGTTTGTAAAATGATGGCTGGCTCAAGGCTGAAGCATAAATTTTAAAACCTAGTGTATTTAAGTGGGCAGGAATCCACGGATGATCTATAAAATGTATTGACACAAAGGAACACAGGACTTATAGTTCAACTGAGAGGGATAAAAACTCTAAGGAGGGAAGAGACTAAGGGGGAACTATAGCACGTATGATCCTTAGAACATTCTGCTAAAAACCAACGGAAGTCCGAATGACAAACTATAAAGCTAGGCTGTGCGCTTAAATACAGTCCCCAGCCTGGTTTTCACATCTTATAACAGTTGCCTCAATTCTCTTCTCCTAATCTCACTAAATTGTTTCTAATGATAGGCCTTCCTGCCAAGCTAACTAATTGACATCTCTCTCTTTAGGGTTCACAATCGCCATGTGATTGTAAATACTCTCATCCTCTTGGAGGCTCCTTACCAAGCTATTTAATTATTTGAATAATCTCTTCTGGTAGCAACCCTGGCAGTTCCTTAACCACGGTTATTACTCTTCAAAGTACTTCTTACATTTCTGTACTTCTTCCACTATAATTTTTTGGTAATGAGATCCCCCAAACAAAAGTATTATTTATTATTGAAATGGTGATTGTGTCCCTGTCCTAGGAAGAGGCCCAATTTCCTCCTACTTGGTAATGGGACACTTCTGGCGATGCATCTCAAATCATAATAGCATTCCCATGTCTCATCTCTTTTCTATTTTGTCTTTATCTTTCCATCTCTTTTCTATTTTGTATTTATCTTTCACCCTAAGTCTTTTTGATGATATTATTTCCAATTTTTATTCTTTTCCTCTGAACATCTTGTTTTTATGTATGTTTTAGGCAAGTGAGTCTCCTCTTATCCATACAGAATTTATCTTGTGTATCGATATTGCTTTATTTATAAGGATGCCATGTTCAGATATATTTCATATTCATAGCATTTGTCTTTTCCTTTCTTACCAGAATATTTGTACAATAGCATCATTGGTATTTTTCTTCTATCTTTCATCATATGATCAACACATACTCACTAATCCAGAAGGCTGTTTCTGAAGATATAACACAATTTCATCATTTCTGTTTAGAAGGAACGCTATTATAAAAGCTTTAAATGATCTCAAATCTCTTGTAATTTCCATTTGTGTGTTCCTTTTGTAACCAGGAAGTCTCTCTGGATGAATACATTTGAACAACAAATCAAGGTGCCAAAAAATATACAGCTTAAGAAATAGCATTTATATTTCATACCTAAAAGATTACTATTTGCTATTTAGTAAGGTAGCATAATCATTTATTTTCTTATTATTCATAGAAAGCTTCAGAGAAGAAATGATATGATAAGCTGTCTGACATAAATAGAGGAGGGTGTATCAATGAGGCATTAAAGGATTATTGTTTTACAGCAATCACCAAACAATTTTGCAAATAGCTTAGTGAAGTAAAGCAACATAAACCCCATACAAACCTGAATTCCACTTTTAACTTCACAGATAACTGAATATGAATTGTTGATCTGTAATATCTAGAATCTATCTCCGAAGATATAAAATGGATATATCATCATTTACAACATTGTGGTCAGATATAAGACTTAAAATAGGCAGAGCAATGGATAATGTTGTCTTCAGAAAGATATTACTTGCTGATTAATGTAGAAAATACTCAATATCTGTTTATCACAGGTATCAAAATTGCTTTCTTTTATTGCTATGGTAAACAATGTCAGTAAGATGATTTTTCTTCATATCTGAGTCTTAGATCATTCATTTAATATTCCTAATTTTCCCAGTACCTTTGTTATTCAATAATTTGGTTTATTCAACAACCATAACTTGTAACAATAACTCTAAGCATAAGACAATGTTTGACTATGAATACATTGGTGTTCAGGCCATGAATAATTTTAGATATTTAGAGTACTTCTTTCTAGTATATTTTTGGAGATTGAGATTGAGTGACTATGGGACGTTTGCAGTATTTTCAATCTCCTAACATCTCTTTTATGCTGTAGATGCTGTATCACTTTATATACCATATATATTTTCACTCAAAATTTCTTCTGTGTGCTTCACTGGCATGCTTGGATTTTTAATTTCTATTCCAGAATTCCTGAAGACTTTGCTGCTACATGAAAACCATATAGTAATTAATTGTTTATATTCTTTGTATTCAAGTCTATAGCCTAATATAATGCCACATCTTACGACCTCTTCTTACTCTTCTTAAAGTAGCACAGATGCACACATTTGGACGTGGAGTTAACTGAATTAAAAAGTTTCCCATTTAACTTTAGTTGTGTGATCTTGAATAATTGACTTCATTTTACTTAACACCTCCTTTGGTGCGTAATTATGTTCATGTATATAGCTTCTCAGGTATATGTTTTCATTAAATGGAACCAATATGGAGTGTTTCTACTTAAAATATTCATTGCACATATATTTTTAAAATAGAGTATAGTTATATGAATTCTGTTTGTCTTTCATAATTTCTCCTGCATCCACACAATTTTGTTTCCCACTGATATCTCTTATCTCTCTCTCACACCTAAGTGCCTGAGTGATTATATCAGGATTTCTCTTATCTGTTCTTTAAACCCCCAGCTTCCTTCTCATAAGATATTTCTGCCAAAATCAACTTTCTAAAATATTTTACATGATGTTTTGCTCCTGAAAACATTTACTAGCTTCACATCGCCCAGAACAAATTTACCACAATGCACTGCATAGAACATTGGTCCCACAAGGTGCTCCTTAGAAACAGGGTTCTGAGAACAAATTGGAAAACACAGCAGTTTCCCTCCACTTGCAAATTCACCATGAGTGTCAGCACATCAAAGCCTCTGAAAATATTAAGGACTCATCTTCCAAAAAGAAGAAAAACAAAATAACTGCAGTATTCATCTTTTTATGCACTCTCAAATGCACATATCAAATTTGAGTTTGTGATAGTACCACTATGATTAATCTGTCCAAAAGAGAACACTTGATGCCTCAACCCCAGGCAAACCCCAGGCATTAGTGGTCTATCTGATTTCTACTCACAGTGACCCTATAGGGAAGAACACAGCTGCCTCATAGATTTCCAAGATTGTAAATCTTTACAAAAGCATTTGCTACATCGGTCTCTCTTGTCATGGGTAGGGTAGACCAGCAGACTTTGCACCCGCAACCGAGTGATTAACCATTGTGCAACCAGGGTTCCTGGCGATTCCTCTTACCTTGCTTTATGCCTTCTCCTATCTAGACATCATTATTCACCCAGATGCTCATGCCAAAGACTTAGAGATCTTGATTCTTAACATTTTATATTTCACTACCACCATATCCAATTTATCAGCAAGGGATCTGCTCTCCCTCATTAGTAGATCTTTAAATCAACCAACTGCTTCTTATAGAAACGTTTAAAACATGTGTACCCAAGTCATCAGCAGACTTTTCATGACTCTGGAAACCTTCACATTCATCTCCCTGTCTATGCCCTGAACTTCAGAATTCTGTTCTCCATGAAGCAGTCACAAGGGCAATTTAAAAATATGAAAGACACCAAGATGCTCTTCTATGTAAAATCCTCAAGTAGACTCGTAACCAACCCACAATGGTAAGAATAGGATTGTACTAGACTTCCCACTGTACCTAACTATAAAACTGGTAAAAAAAAAATGAGTAAAACAAAGTATTTTCTGGATAAAGTATCTCCAGAGTAGGATTTTTTGATAGAACAAAATAAACCTGCTTTCTGCCTAGAGGTAATGTCTATAAACCACAGCATAGGGAAGCAGAGGAAGAATCTTAAAAATATGGAGGCAATTCACAGTGTCTTTACCCAAAAGTATTGATCAATGTTTAGCTATTTCTAGTTATAGAATATGATCAAGAACTAATGGTACTGAAATCCATTCTTTGTGACTACTAGAATGAAACATTTTCTCAGATAGAAAACTTCCCAAGTTCACAGAGCCAAAGGAAATAATTTCCAACCATCAAGAATAGAGTATCATTGTTAACATTGGAGAGTAGTAGAAACCTAAAATGATCACACTGTACCATAGAATAATAGCTTTAGATTGAAGATTATTTTTAAAATGACTGAAAAAATTTGAATTGGGTCTCATACAAACAATTCCACTATGTACACGATTTTTTTGTCTTCTACCACAAAGTGTGACACTCTTTAGAGGTATCTGTCTTCAAAATTTCATGACATACATGAGTGAATTCATCCAGGACTTCATCATCTTACTTAAACATTTCAATTAGGATTTACTGAATTCACAGTCTTGTTTTTGTTTTGTTTTTGACAATTCATTGGGTCTAGCTTGGACTTCTTTTATTCCCATGAACTCCTTATTATATGCTACCTCTTGGAATTGTTGAATATGTCCAATTCTTTTTGGTACAGTGTGCTTATTCCTTCCATCTTTTAATAACTATTTCTCCATTGTTCAATCATATGACCATGAGACCCTACAGGACTGCAATTATGTCCCTGATTTTTTTTCTTCTTCCATTCTTTCAGCTGGAGATATTCTGCATGCACTTTACTAATTTCAGACTTTTGTGTACTTCATGACATTACACTGTTTTGCTTTTTTCTAATTGCCCTTTAAAAGTTCTGTTCATCCGGTTTACTTCATTATTTCTTTCCCTAGCTTTAGTTACTATGTTCAAGCTCAAGTTTCTGAATTGCTTCTGACATGCACTTCGGCATTTCCTTTCTTTTCTGCATTCTCCTCATGCAGATCTCTGATCTTTTTTAGTGCTAAATGCATCCAATTTGTTCTTGGGATGCTCTCTATTTTCAGGTGAGATCCTCTTCTGTAGATGATGTATATCAAGATAAGGTTTCATACAATTTTAAATTAAGCCAATATGAGTTCAGAGAGGCTTGATGTCTGTGGTTCATTTATGGAAGCATATATATATATGTATATATATATATATATATATATATAGAGAGAGAGAGAGAGAGAGAGAGAGAGAGATAATGAGCTAAGGCCAGCAGGAAGCTGCATAGGCAGATGAACTCAAAGTCAGCAAGTCAGATGGTTCCCAAGTTTGGCAGGCAATATGGCAGGCCACTGGTTGGAGTTCAAAGAACCAGAGGCCAGAGACTTATGAAACAGATATAGGATATAGACTCAGCAAAAAGAAAAATAATTTTCTATAGCATTCACTTAGCTAGGAAGTGTTATAACCTCAAATAAATGTGTTTTACTAGCATTAGGGATGTGACCAGTGTAATCAGTTGCCTTCCATTCTAATGCTCTTTCAAGTGATTTACGGATCACATCTAATCATATTATTGAGGTGATTACATTGCATTATGTTACATCATGGGGAATTCCTAAGACTTAATTGGAGAACTACTGAGAATCCTAAATTATGTATCCTTGAGTCAAGTTATGCATGTAACTGAAGAGGTAAATGAACCCAGATTTAACAGATCAGCTGCTTCCCAGGATTGGCAGACAAGATGGCACTTCATTGTCTAGAGTCCAAAGAATCAGAAGATTATGAGCCAGATATAGGATCTAGATCCAGCAAAAAGCAGAATAATTTTCCACAGCATCCACTTACATGGAAGGACATACCCTCAAGTAAGTGTGTTGCAATTGCATTAAGGACGTGATCAGAATAATGTGTTACATTCTACACTAATGTTCTTAAATATGATTGACTACTCACAGATAATCCTAATATAAAGTTGATTACATTGTATCAGGCCACATCATGAAGGAATACTAGCGCCTAACTGCCAAACCAGTGATAATCCTGATTCAGTCAAGCTGACACAAAACCCCTCACAGTTAATTTTTTGCTTTCTTGGACTTGTTTTAATTTTCCTCAACTACAATAGAAATTTAAAGATGAGCAGTTAATGGCCCATTCCAAAGTCAGCCCCTTGTTTTGTTTCAACTGCTCATGTTAAACTTCTTCATTGTTTTCTTCCAAATATATAGTCAATTTCACTCTCATGTATTCTGCAAAATAATGTATTCTACTCTACAAAAATGTGTATAGTTGGCTATGTTGTTGAAAAAAATTATTTCCAATGAAGAGTAGTTGATTTCATGTGATCTCTAGATTTGTTTCTATCACTGAGGTAATATTTTCCAGCTACTATCCCTTCTTGTGTCCAAACTTTCCAGTCCAATGCCCAATAATTATAAACGGAATTTTGTTGTATATTTGATTGTTTTCAGACAAAGGAAGTTGAAATAAGTCATTGACTTATTTATCGCTAACTTTAGTGTTGGTGTGTAACATTGACTGAGAGGCTTATTAACTTAACTGCATTGTAAGAATATAGATATTACCTTTAAAAAGTCAACATTGTACGTCTAGATATTGAAATTAATTCAGAGAGAATAAACAGTAAAAATGGATTGATGTGGTTGTAAGAGTCTTACATAATATATAATTGCTATCATACTTTGTGAAGGTAAACCAAATTAATACTTATTGCGAATATTAGAGAACCCCTTAAAATACAAAACAAAAGAAAATAACTAATAAGCCAAGAGAAAAGAGAAAGTGGAACAGTTTAAAAAACACTCAACTCACCAAAAAAGAGTTTGGAAAAAAAAATAGGAAAATCAACACAAAGAAACAGTTGGCAAACAGAATAAATAAGTAGTCTAATGATAGATTTAAATAAAATCAATTGTACTATATATTAATGGCACTGGAACTCCAAACAAAAATCACAGAATATCAGATTGGAGACAGAAGCAAATCCACTCGAAATGTAGTCATAAGGTTAAAAGTATTAATTATACAAATCTTTATAAATCAGAATACTGTCACACAAACTAGTATTTGGATTAAGAAATACTACAAGAGGTAAAAAATAACATCTGTAACATTTGTAAATAATAAATCAGAAAGGATATAAAATACTTGGGCAATATGTTCCAAATGAATCTAAACTTGGTCCAACAACAGCAACATATAGTCATAGATTCTTTCAACTTCACATGTAACATTTGTCAAGTGAGCATATATTCTGGACCATAGTAAATATCAGAGATTGTAAAAGGATTAAAATCATAAAGCGTATGAATGAACATAACTAAACACATCCACCCCAGAAACGTCCTTGTCTTGCTCCATGAGCA
Organism: Nesogale talazaci; assembly: GCA_004026705.1. Lineage (NCBI taxonomy): Eukaryota > Metazoa > Chordata > Mammalia > Afrosoricida > Tenrecidae > Nesogale > Nesogale talazaci. The sequence continues at coordinate 562 of PVJH01002079.1, read as the reverse complement.
CATTGTGACTTGCCACTCACTTCCTCTGGTTGCCAGCATCTCTGAGGCCTCAGGTTTTTCTTGATATACTGGCATGTGGTATATGCTGGGGCACCACTTCTTCAATACCTGCTAGTACCAATTGTCATCAGTATAATCTCACTCAGACTGAAACCCTCTCTCACTCGTGGAATCAATTCGGATTCATCTACGTCTTGCCTAGGGTTTCTGTGTCTTTGAAAATATTGACAGATGTTTACAGGAGTAGATAGTCTTGTCTTTCTCCAAAGAGAAAATTGAAAAATTGAACACAAACTTGGAGCTAACAAGCCAGCGTTCTTCTAAGCAGCACCACCAAGGCTTGTTGAATAGGAGCTAAAAAAGCACTCAGCAATGAAACTCTACTTTGGACCATTTTTGGTCAATTTGCACAAATATCATACACATCAAATTGAGGGTTATCAGGTTAAATGACCATAGCCACCAAGGTTTGCTTTGTTTTCCATCAGAGAAAGACGTTTCAGCCTAAACTTCTCACCTTCACGTCTCTCCTGTGTTTTTTTTTTTTTTTTTTTTTTTTTTT